>NW_023325284.1:0-26428 GCF_010614865.2 Stegodyphus dumicola
ATCCTTATGGTAAGCGTCCAAAAAGTTCAACGCTGCAGCCATTCGCTGATTTTTGTGGTCCTCTGTCAAGATTTTTGGAATCCATCTTGCACAAAACTTGTGGTAACCAAGCTTTTCGCTGATGATTTCGTGCAACAAACTTCGCGAAATTTGTGGAAAACTCAAAGAAAGTTCCGTTATTGTGAAATTTCGATTTTCACGGACTTTAGCATCGACTTTTTCGAGAAGTTCGGCGGTCACTATGCTGGGTCTCCCACTTCGATCTTCGTCGTGAACATTGGTTCGGCCATTTTGAAATCTTATGACCCACTGACGCACTCCACCTTCAGTGATAATGTTGTCCCCATACACTTCACGAAGCTGCCGATAGATTTCTATCGGTTTTACAGTTTTTTGCAGTCAGAAACCTTATTACTGAGCGCACCTCGCAGCTCGCGGGATTTTCAATTAACGCAGACATTTCAAACCGTCACAGTATCTGAACGGAGCACAGCACGAACCTCTCACTAGCACGGCTAGATGCAGACTGAGCTGCGCAACGCTCTGACCCCAAGATGGCCGCGCTAGCCCCGCCCCTAGCGGACACAGACGGAAACGTAATCTACTTCCTGGATGGCCCTCGTATTTTGAGTTTTTATGTATTTTTGCCTTCTCGGAAGTAGAACTGATTATTGAATGGAAATACTCATCGTCTGTGAAAACTGTTTCTTTTTTTTTTGTTGGCTTAATTTCTTTATACTCATTCTACTTTATTATATATTGAATATAAAAACGATTAGTATTCTTTCTTAAAATAAATTTTGTGCATTTAGTTAATAATAACGAAATATAATACTGTTAAATGCATCTAGTGCAAATGTCGCTATGGTAAACATATAGAGTGAATTTTTAAGAATGTTTTATTCTATTGTGGTTTAAGTGCTGTCGAAGTAGATTTATTCACGAATAAGTTTAATGAAACAGAAAAAATGCGTAAAATTTAATATTTTACAAGGAAGTCAGTGGTTCCATCAGATTTTTTCCAAAATATTCAGAAGAGATTTTTTTTTTATGTCTGTATGTGCATATGTAGTATGACGAGGAATTTGATTTAAATCATATCAAAGACTGAGTACACGAGATTAATACTACATTTAGTAAGAATTATAACCGATAAAATAAACATGCCCTGAATATAAGGATAGTGTTGACAGATCAACTTCCAGTCATTGTGACACCCTTCCCGCTCTCAGAGAAGTAAATTCATAAACATTCGGAATGGTTATAAAACAAAGGATATGCCTTTTTATCCATTTTTGCAGCAATCCACTTTTTGTTTGATGGCATCGAAACATGCTTTTCTTTATAATCCTTCGGCAGCTCCAAATTGGAATTCTTTTTGACATCTCGACGTTCAAGCTTAGTTTTATAAAATTGCTCTAACAGTCTGCAAAAATAATAGCCGGATCCAATTCAAGATTAAAAACAAAGCATCTGCAACATTAACTGAATTAGATAATTTTAGCTTACTTATACTGTCCTTTATACATTTAACGCATTTGCAAAGTTTGTAGCTTTAGTCCGGATTATAGATCCCCGGTTATGGACGTCCATTAAAGACTTTGATGTATAAAAATATGAATAACACATAGGTTTTTCACCTCTCCTACCTGAGTTTAATTATTCAAATAATCGTTTTGACATCCTCACATAGTGTACAACATATTTTTACAAACCATTCTTTAGGGTAAGGTCTGCTCATCTCTATTCCTACCACCGTTTTACTCCAGTTTTGAGTTCTTTGAAGAGAGATAGAATCACAGCATGTTCTTTACAAGACCTGTTTTTTTACAAGCTTTAATGCTAAATCTTTGAGAAAAGCTCTCGGTTCATATTCCTTGGTCGTTTTTCATCAATGAATAAGAAAAGCATTTATACCTGCAATGTTCAATTATCCGAAAATACCATTAGAAGCCGCAGCGGATTTTCGAACAGACTAAGTTCCACATAACTCATCAACAGTATAACATCACCTTTTGTACAGTTGCAGAAAGTTATTTGAGCTGGAGCTGCCTTTAGACAATGGATCGATTTGTTATCCTCATGTATGGATGAAAACAAGAACCATTTACTCTTTTTTGTTAATTCTTTACCTCTAAACCCAAACACGAAGAGTAGAGGAGCCTGTTTTATATGGCAGGAAATTCTTCTGGAATTTCATGCTTATCTTTCGAGTGTCCCAAAACATGCAATTTGTGCTTTTCAATAGTTCATTGCCAAGGAATCCTCATGTGCCTATTGTTCATAGTTATTTTCTTTCATTGCCAGTTATGGGTGCAATAATCTTTGTACATATCCAAGCCCTTTGATTGTCTATATAGTCCGACAGGTTCTGACCGCATAAATTTCTGGTTGTATGTGTAAAATGTATGAGAATTGCACATGCAAAAGTTTTATTCAATTTCTTGGGAGCTTACTTTTATATTGTCTGAATAGGCACCTTTCTTCGAAAGCATTCTAATTTTTTGTCTGTATACAATATTAGGTAAAATATATTTTTCATATGTTTTTGACAATATTTGAAAAATATTTCTAATAGGGCAATTGAAGCCGACAATTTCGTCTCTGCTCGTAATTTGTCCACAACCTAATACACCTCAACAAAAAGTGGAATCGGTGATCCAATTGTTATTTGAAAAACAGTTATTCCTTTTCCATCACTGACCACACAACTTTGCTTGAGAAGTGGCTGCTCTCAGCACTCCGATAATATAATAGAAAAACACCGCCTTCAATTCAGTCTACATTTGTCTCTTCTGCATCACGTTCTCTAGAGAATTTGTTCCTTAATCATGAAATGTAAATGTTTGTTGATTTCACCAAATCTTCCATTATTTCTTCATGAAAAATTTGCAATAAACAGTTGGATTTTTCAAATTTCTGAAACTTTTCTTGACACCAGTTAAATGTGTCACTATGTTGTGCGACCGTGTCCAAACGTTTTTTGAGGGTAGTTTTTTACTTCAAATTATTCCATCTTTTCAAACATAAAAATCATCTCATGTCAAAGATATGCTCCCTAAATCATGTGAATCTTCATATTGCTGTTCAGAATAAGCTTCGTGTGTTTTCTCAGAAATATTATTTCACTTAGAATCGGAATCTTCAATTTCATTATCAGTTTCAACACTAGTGAGAAGATCCCACAGTCGTTACTATTCTCGCTCGTACGCACTCATCTCAATGAATGTCTCTCTAGAAGTGAAATGTTTGTACGTGCGCGAGGTAGCTAGAATCCCATTGCACATTCCTTCCCGAAAACCAAATCCCCCAGACACGGAAAATTCCTCTGGACGCCCCCATCCCTAACCTTGATTGAAAGGTACAGGAAGTACTAGAAAGATCGTACGACTTCCTTTATTTTCTAAGAAAAGGCTACATGTGGGGTGGATTTTTACCCCGTGCGTGTGCTGACAGGTTAACTGGAGCATAAATTGGTTTCACAAATATTAATTATGCATATTTGTTTTTGAAAATTATCAGTAAAAATATGCAATACAGTCAGAAGTTTTATAATCAGTTTGCCTAATTAATACTTCTAACAAGTATATAAGTGTGAAGTAAAAGAGAATTTCCCATTAACTTGACTGCTTAATTTATTCCCATTTAAGTTAAATACATAAATCATTAGTTTAATTTTTCCGCTTGCTTAATTCCTTTATGTACGTGAATCCTATTTTTAAAAGAATGGTTATTTTTTACTTTTCCTGAATGAAGTAAAGGCAATATTTTAATAACGAAAATTTTATATAATTAATCCAATGTGATTGCTTTCGAATCCATTTGAACAATGTTTTTGCATGGGATCTGAATGTACAGACAGAATAAAGGATCCTTTTTACTTCCTTGTACGAAGTAAAAAGGAACTATTGTAATCACGAAAAGTTTCAGGCAGCATATTTCAACGAAAATATACAATTGACCGCTATCGAATGCAATTTAACGACGTTTTTCTGTGATATCTGTACGTAAGGACTGAATAAAAGACTCGTTTCCTCCAAAAAAAAATTATAAATCTGCTTTAAAATTAATTCTGAAGAGAATTTTCCGTGGCATCTGTAGTAACGCGTGTACGTATGTGCGTATCTTGCATAACTTAAAAACGAGTATCCTCAGAATGTTGAAATTTTGTATATAGGACTGCTATAACATGTAGATGTGCACCTCGTATTTTGGTTGCAATCGGCCACACCAAACGTATGTAAATATATTTATATATATGTCCACTCTGTTACCTGGCTCGGTGATCTCAGTTTCTTTACTCTTATATGTTTGTAAATGGTACATTTTTTGCTTTAAAAATGATTGAATTATGTTGATTTTATCTTCTGGTTAAGATTTTTATGCCTTTAGTAAATCTGTATGCAATATTTTTAGAATTATCACAATTTTAAAGTTGTTAAGTGCCGCTAAGCCTTTTTTTTTTATGGCGGCGATTGATTGTTTACATTTGAAACAGCAAACTAGTGGATTTGTTGCCAATCTAGAGAAACTTAGCTTTGCAACAACAAAAATTACGCCTTCATTTATTATTGCCAATTAAATCATGCTTAATCCTTTCTGGAATTTTTCTCAGGAAGTGATAACTGAATTAATTGAATGAGAAATACTCAGTCGTCTGTGAAAAGTTGTTTCTTTTTTGTTTTGTTTGCTTAATCTCTTTTTATACATCATTCTAGCTTTATTATAGTATTTGAATAGAACATGTGGCAGTGATTAGATAATTCTATTCTTTAAATGATATAAATTTTGTGCATTATGAGTTATAATATGAACGAAATATAATACTGTTAAGTGAATCTAGCGCCAGAGTGTCGCTGTGGTAAACAAATACTAGAGTGAATTTTAAAGAATGCATTTATTCTATTGTGGTTTATGCACTGTCGTGTAAGTAGATTTATTTCAATCCAATAAGTTTAAATGAAATGCAAGAAAAAATGCATATAATTTAATATTCGGTACAAGGAAGTCATGGGGTTTACATGTCAGGTTTTTAACTTTTTCAAATTTATAATTGCCAATTTCAAAGTGATTAATTTGTAAGTCAGACTTAAGCAAGGTAAATATTTAGCTGTATTTTCATTTACAAATAAATTCTTGTATCACGTTGTTCCAATGCCATAAATGTCTGTTTGAGAGCCAGTGCAGTTCGGGCAATAATGCCAATGTCATCAGCGTAAGCCAATGTTTGAACTGTGTTAAAATATTTCCTCTAATATTGATCTTTTTCATCTCTCATAACTTTTTCGAGTGCTATGTTAAACAGGAGGCATGCCAGTGCATCTCCCTGTCGCACTCCCATTTTTTACCTCAAGCTGTTATATGTAATCACCCTGTATGCATACTTGAATTATGGTTTCTTTAAGAGTCAAGGCTACAAGTGCAACAAATTTTTCTGGAGTTTTCAGTTCATGCATAGCTTTTATGAAAAGTTCTTTGTTAATACAATCATATGCTGTTCTAAAATCAATAAAAAGATTGCGAGTCTCGATTCCAAATTCTCTGCATTTTTCAAGAATCTGTTTTAAGTGACTGGTATAATAAAATAACCTTTTTTATAGTGAAATTATTTTAACAAGCATGTGTATTCACCTTGATAAAAAAAAAATTACAAAATAAAAAGTATTTTTTTTAAAAAGGATGTGTTCAAAGTTATTTAAATTTGAGATTTTTATGTACATCAAATTTATAAATTCCACTACATGGAAAGGCCCCAGTGTCCTTTCCCTACTTAATTCTAAATTGTTATGTATGTTCACTAAACAAACATAGATATTAGATTATTTGTTATTATGATTAAATTAGATAACTTATAAATGACGGAGACATTGACACTACATTCTTGGCAGCAAGTGTCGAGTGATGCTTCACAATTACCGTGCACGTACCTGAGCCACAGTAAGGCTAGAGGCACTGCCATCTGTTGGCCAGCACAGCAATGAATATCCAGTATGCCTTTTCACATATAAACAAGACAACTGCATGTTACAATAATTATTTGAAATCATTATTTAGCAGTTAACTTTAGAAAACATTTTGCTATTAAATCACTACTCAATAGTTGATCCTAGAAAACTTAAATCTTTAAAATTACTGTTTACTGATATTTTAGAGTTCTAAACAGTTCATTAAATTCCATAATTAGTCAATAAAGTATAATTTTATGGCATCAATTAGTTCTTCCTAATTGTCTCTATATCAAAGAGGTTTTATTCTGGTTCTGCTTGATCGTCTTAACACTGGCTCAGTTTCCACATTTCTTGGAATTTGAGAATGTTTGGTAGAATCCCTTTCCTGTTCCTTAGTTGGATTTTGCTTATCATCATCTACAAGACCAGGTTGATGTGTTGCTTGACCAAGTCTAAGAAATCTTCTGCTGTTCTGATCCCCTCTGTAGTTTTACACATAGAGTTGTCTTTACGAATGTGATGTCGGTTTCTCCTATACACAGTTCCATCATTCTCTTTTATGACATAAGATCTTGGTTGAGGACCTATCTTCATGATTATACCGTTTCCAGGGCTCTTTAATTTTCCTTTTGAACCACACTTTATCAGTTTCATGAAGCTTTGGAAGCTGGGTTGCATGCTTGTTGGCATATTTCTTTTGCATGATCTGCCTTCTTTCTAAAGCTTTCCTTGGACCTTTTATTTGAATTTTCGGTTGCAGTGTTTTAGGATGTGATGGAAGGACAGATCTCACTCTTCTTCCCATTAATAATTCAGCCAAGGATGTCAAATCTTTGGCCGGTTGAATTCTATAATCTAGAAAACAATATACAAGTCTTTTCTTTCTTCTGCAGCTTTGTTCATAGACTTCTTGAAAGTTTGAGCAGCTCTTTCAATTTGTCCATTCGCTCTAGGAAAATGTGGTGATGTGATGTTATTTATAACACCTCATTCTTCAAGAAATTTTTGCAATGCTTTGGAGTTGTATGGGGTGCACCATCAGTGATGAGCTTCTCTGTTATTCCATGTGTTGCAAAAATAGACTTCATAACTGTCATTACAGCTTGAGCTGTTATAATTTTAAGTGGTTTTAGCTCTACATATTTTGAAAAGTAGTCTATCATTAACAGATACCATTGTACCTTCAGGTAAAAGAAATCACAGGCAACTTTTTGCCACAGTCTCTCCGGTAGCTCACAGTCTAAAAGAAATTCTATCTGATTAGCCTGTTGATATTTCTGACATACCTCACATCTGGAAACATATTCTTACACATCTTTGTTGATGTTAGTCCAGTAAAAATATTCTCTAGCTTTTCTAGAAACTATGGCTTTGTGAGAAACATGCAGTTTTTTCATAATTTCTTCTCTAAGAAATGCTGGCAGTTGGAGATGTTGGAGTTGTTGTCCTCGACAAATTATTCCATCCTTTGTTGCATAAAGCTCTTCTTTGCAATACCAGTAAGGTTGTGCTGCTGGCCTTGTTTTGCTTCTTTCTGGCCATCCATTTTTTATCTGAAATAACACATCTTGCAATTCAGGGTCCTTTTCTGTCATTTTTATGATTTTCTGCCATTTTGTTTGAGAGGCTTGTGTTAACCCATTAGCCGCTGGTGTTGTGTTGACGCAACAGTCAAAATAAATGTGTATATAAATATAACTACCTAAGATATTTTATACCAGCAAATGATTTGTGTAGGAATATTATGAGATTATTTCTGTAAAAATATTTACCTTCAAAATCATTTTTTTATAATAAATCTCATCCTTTAAGCAAAATTTTCAACCGAGTATTTTGCTGAAATATTTAACAAAAAAATCGCCGTCTTTATGAGTGATCTATTTTTAGTCAAGGTCACCGTTTATCAGAACATTACATCAGTCAGATGTTTATATTTGTGTTGGGAAGGAAGGGAAAACAGCTGTTGCATTGACGCAATGTCAGCAGGAAACAGGTAGTCAATCTTCTTTTTCACTCATTCCTTTCGATGTTCTGGTTCATGTTCTGGTAGTTTAAAAATGCCTAGAAAGAGGTGTCTTACATTAGAAGAAGCCCTTCAAAGATTTTTTGATGAAAACAGATGATGATAATGTTAATAATGACCAGAATGAAACTGATATTGTTGTTGTTTCCCCCCAAATTGCAGAGGCTAGTGATGAGAAGAGGAATGGCAATGTTTAATAATGATAATGATATTTTACCAATGATACTGCTGGTGAAGTTGAAATTACTAAGAAGTACTTTTCAGCCTTCTAAAAGCATTATAGTCATACTAAAATTTAAAAAAGCAGAAGACTGAAATCTTGAAGTGGATAAAAAAGGAACTATTAGTTATGTCTCAGGAAGAACATGAAAAAAGATAGAAAGAGAAATTATAAAAGACAAACACAAGGTAAAAACTAGTGCACAGATTTTCGATTTTTCTTTTTTGGTTTAGACAGTTACTCCTCTTCTCGTTGAACAGACAAATATATACGCTCAGCAAAAAAAAAAAAAAAAAAGCTCAGAATTTATTGCATCTGAAGCCTATATGAGAAGATTTATTGGAATATTATTGCTTACAGGATATCATTCCTTACCTCAAGAAAAAATGTATTGGTCTTTTGATAAGGACATTTCTGTTCCTGTTGTACGAGAATGGATACAGGAATATGAAGCAGAATTTGTATTTGACAATAGTCAAATTGACAACTTACTAAATATCACCAATTTTTGCTACTGGAAATATAAAGTCTCTTTTAGATTTCAGACGCGAGAATGCATTACTCCTTTTGCAAATTTTTATTGAGGGTGTAGAATTAGCCAGAAATAGATCAGCAACAGGAAGACCTAGTAAATTCAGCATTCAAAAATCATTGCATGGAGATGGTAGACATTTCATCGTAAAGTCCATTGATAACAAAAGATTTTGTTGTAAAGAGTACCATAGCCAGACTGTTTATAGATGCAAAGTATGTAATGTAGCTTGACATCATGATTGTAATCAAGCTTTTCATGCTTGAATCTTTCAAATGAAATAATCTGTATTTGTAAAAGAAATACAATTTATATTTTAATATTAAATTAATTACAAGTAAAGTGATTTGTAGATTTATAAAACGTTATACAGCTAAAAAGTAATCCTGCGCTCCACTCAAAAGAAACATCACACGAGTACAATCCTACTCACTCAACATCCATAGTCTTATTCCGCTGACGTTGTGCGAACGCAACACTCGCTTTTTCCACAGGTTAGAGCATTTTTTTTTTTTATTTTCAATGTAAATTTATTATAAATGCTTAATTTAATATTTGTTATTATTTTCATGAGAAAAGAAACATTCCTTGTAGTTTTGGCGGTTAATGGGTTAATAGACTTACATTAACAGTAGGTTCTTGGCTAAAGATGTCAACAGTTGATTGTACTCTGGACAGGGCATCGGCTATCAGCAATTCTTTTCCTTTGACATATTCCAATTTCAAATCATATCTGTTAACTTTGAGGAACATGTACTGAAGACAAGGTGAGATTGTATCATAAGGTTTCTTATTAAGGCCTAGTAATGGTTTGTGATCAGTCTGCACTGTTACATGTTTTCCATACATATAGTAGTTGAAGTGTTCTAAAATCATATACTACTGCTAAGAGCTCTTTTTTAATATGCACATACCTTTGCTGGTCTCTGACAATAATGGTAATCCAAAAGCCACAGGTTGATTATTTTGTATGAGAATCACTCCAATTCCATATTTACTGGCATCAACTGAGACAAAGGTTTGCTTTCATCAAAATGCTGTAAACATTGGACTTACACAATCATTTGTTTTAGGTGCTTATAGTCTCTTTGGATGTTCTCATCCCATATCACTGTGAGTCTTTTGGTTCTGCAAACTTTTCAATTGCTTAGATCTTCTTTGGATCAGGTACGATGTCTTTATCAGACAGTAATGTCCGAAATAAGTCACAGAGGTTTGAGATAGCTGCATCTTGTCGATGTTAAAGTCTAAGTTAGCATTTCTGGCTATCATAAGTGTCTTACCCAACTTTCAGTGTTCTTCGACAGACGACGATCCTAGGGCTAAATCATCAAAATACGGATTTATCTCATTCTCATTGCTAAAAATCTCCTCCGTGGCCCTTTGAAATTCCTCAGGTGCATTGTTCAGAATGAAAAGAAAAACAAAAAATCTGAATCTTCCCCAAGGCATTGTAAATGTTGTCAAGTATGATGACTCCTCATCAAGCAGTAGTTGCCAAAATCCATTCTTGGCATCCAAAATGGTAAATATTTTACATCCTTGGAGTTTTATCATAAGGACTTCTGCTGTAGGAATTGGATAGTGAGGTCTTTGAATACCCTTATTGAGCTGCCTTGGATCTAGCCAATTTCTCTATTTTTTTGACGTATTTATCACAACCATGTTGCTCACCCATTCTGTTGGCTCATCAACTTTGGCTATGATATGATGCCAGTTTCAACCATTCTATTTAGCTTCCGCTTTACTTTTTCGTGTAAAGCAAATGCCACTTTATGTGGTGCGGCAACATGAGGTGTATAATATCCTTTTATTTTTATCTTTACTGTGTGATTTATTTTCCCCACACCAGTAAACACATCTGCAGATTCCTGTATAACCTGCTCTGGTGTCTCTTCATTTTGTTTTATTTTCTTGCTTGAGTTGATACACCCTTTCAATCAGACTCAAGCCTTGGCAAGTCTGAAGGCCCAAAATAGAAGATGATTCCAGAGTGGTTACCAGAAATTGAAGAGTTTCTGTCAACGTTTTAGTTTTACATATAAGATAGCACTCACCTAGTATTGGTACTTGGTTGTCACTAGTCCTAGTTGTTTATTTTTCTTAATTATTGGTTTCTCACTCCACTTTAACAATTCAGACTTGGGTATAATGTTAACTTGAGCTCCAGTGTCTAATTTGAAGTTCACTTCTTTCTTATTTACAGTGATCTTTTGGTACCAGACTGATGCTTTATTTTGAATCCACCTCGTTAATAGTTTTTACTTACCCTAGGTAATAAACTCAGAGTTACTATCTTCCATATGTTCAATGGTATGCACTCTCTGTTTTGGTTTGGCGCGACACATTTTCGCCCAGTTATTTTTCCCACCGCACTTTCGGCAAACCATTCCAAACGAAGGAGCACTTCTTTGGCTCATGTTTCTTCCACATCGCTTGCACTCGTTTACTTGCATTATCTGTGCAGGATTAGCGCAATGTTTGTTTTTTCTCAGGGCATCTACGGAGATCTTGCTATCACTTATTTCGGTGACTTGTGCTTTGCTATGTTTGGCCGCCTTGCATTCAATAATGATATTCTGCATTGTCTTTTTCACTCTGCTTGTCTCTCGTATTAGCCATTCGTGCAATGCTTTATCTGAGAGGCCTTGCACTGTTTTATCATGGAGCATTCTACCTTGTGCTTGCCCATAGTTGCAACCTATTACAGTCAAAAGTCGTTAATCCGGACTCGTAGGGACTTCGGCGATTCCGGATTATAGATCATCAGTTTAAATCGCGTAAGATGGCATGCAGAAATTCTAAAATTAAAAATATGAAACCGTAATTTATGAAATAAAGAACAATTATGATCTAAAGGGTATCAAAATTTACAAAAAAAAAAAAAAAAAAAGCTTCATATTATTTGTTTACTTTATTAAACATTCTTTCAATGTAAGTTTTTAAGTTGCTTCGTTTTTGTGATATACTTTCTCTTTAATTCTATAAACAGACATAATTTCTTGTTCAGTTACAAAGTTCCGCTGTTCAAGTCCCGTAATTGCTGTGCCGAGAATACCGACTAACTTGTCAATCGAAATTTTTCGTTTTCACTAACTTGTCTATCACCTTCTCACGTCTTTATCCATTTTTTTGCAGCAATTCCACTTTTTGTTGATGGACATCAAAACATACTTTCGTTTTGTAGATCCCTTTGGGAGCTCCAGCATCGGAATTCTATTTGACATAATCGAAAGTTCAAGTTTCTTTTATAAAATTGCTCTACATCTGAAAAAAGTAATAAGCCGGATCCAGTTCGAAGATTAAGGAACAACACAATCATCAACATTAACTGAAATATATAATTAGATAATTTTAGCTTATACCATCCGTTATACATTAAACGCGCACGCGAAAACGTATTCTGCACTTGCGCACACGCATATGCGCAGTCGTAAAGGTCTTACGCGCACGCGTAAACGCCTATGCGCATGTGTCAACGCGGCGCATGCGCAGAAAGTTTTAAGCTTTGAGGTCCGGATTATAGATCATTCCGGATTATGGGTGTCCGAATTAACGACTTTTGACTGTATTGCAAAATGTGGTCTTGAGTAAAAGTCCATGAATTTCTCTCCTTTCTATTGCTTTATTTCCAGAAACTTGAATGATGCATAAATCTCATTCTGATAATCTGCAAAATATTTGTCGAATTATTGTAGCACTTGTTTTAAGGACACTTCTGGCTTCAAATCTAACAATCAATATTGCTTTTTTAATTTGTCACTGCAAACATGTCAAAAAAGCACAGTTTTTGTGCTTTCCGACTCTTGTTTATATCTTAGAACCTCGATATAGTCTTCAAAGTCTTCCTTCCAGTGTCTCCAAGCCTCAGAAGGGTTTTATCCAGGGTCAAACAGTGACAAGGTGGACAGCTTATGTGCCAAAGCATGTCTTCGTTAGGCAGAATATTGTTATATGCATTACTGTAACTCATTAAACAATAATGGCAATTTGCTAGCTTTACACATTAATATATATATATATATAGCATTAGGCATTTTTAATTTGCAATGAATTTTTTTTAATTAACTATAGACTGTCTTGTTAAATAATGAAAAACGTGTATGATCCCTACAGCCATCAAATTTTGAGCATACATAGTCCTTTATTGAAACATGTGCATACGAGACTAAATTTTGAAGTTTGAAATTGTTTTCTTATTTATTTTATATTTTATTTGAATTTAGTGACTGTTTTATTAGCAAACTCAGTAACTGAAAACGAATATGTTGCCATTGCCAGAAATAAAATACTTTTATCTTCCATGTGCCAGTATGTTGCTACTTGAAGAAGTGTAATATATTTAGCTTTCAAAACCAATACATCCTTTACTGAATACCAAATAAGCAATTTAAGAGCAATACATGCAATTCTTTTTTTTTTTTTTTATTTCAATGTAATTAATGCAAACCCTCTGAGTTGGCATAACCGATTGAGTTCGTCATGAGATTTTTTTTCACTTGTTATTAGCTTATAATTTAAGATATTTTGCTTTCTTATTTTCTTTTATGATATAAATATCATATCATTGAATGGAAGTTTATAAAAACATACACAGTCAAAAGTCTTTAATCCGGACTCGTCGGGACTTCGGCGATTCCGGATTATAGATCATCAGTTTAAATCTGGTAAGATGGCATGCAGAAATTATAGAATTAAAAATATGAAACCGTTATTTATGAAATAAAGAACAATTATAATCTAAAGAGTATCAAAATTTACAAAAAAAAAAAAGCTTAATATTTATTTGTTTAATTTATTAAACATTTCTTTCGATGCGCGCATGCGTAAAGCATGCATTACGCATAGTCGAAATTAGAAAATTGCAGCCAGAAAACTATTTGATGTGTATTCGTGATATTTATGACGAGGAATTTGATTTAAATCATATCAAAGACGGAGTACATCGAGATGAAATACTACATTTAGTAAGGAATTATAAGCCGAATAAAATAAAAACATCTGCCGTGAAGATAAGGATAGTGCTGACAGATCAACTTCCAGTTCATTGCGCGCCGCAACGTTCCCCCCCCCCCCATGCATAGAGCAGCGTGAAATTGATAAACAGATTTCGGAATGGTTAGAGAGACAAAGGATACGCCTTTATCCATTTTTTGCAGCAATTCCACTTTTTGTTTGACGGACATCGAAACATGTTTTCGCTTTGTAGATCCTTTGGCAGCTCCAGAATCGGAAATTGTTCTTTACATAATCGAAAGTTCAAGCTTACTTTTATAAAATTGCTCTAACGGTCTGTAAAAAATAATAAGCCGGATCCAATTCGAAGATTAAGGAACAAAACAATCTGCAACATTAACTGAATTAGATAATTTTAGCTTAGCTTATACCATCCGTTATACATTAAATGTACATGCGTAAACATTTTATGCGCATGCGTAAAGGTATTATGCGCATGCATAATGCATTTACGCATGTGCAGAAAGTTTGTAGCTCTGAGGTCCGGATTATGGACTTCCGGATTAAAGACTTCTGACTGTACTAAAGTAATTTTAGAAATTAAGATAATAAATTATATTTAAGTACAAGTCTTTATGAGCATATCCAAAAAGCTGTGCCTCTCAGGGGGTTAAAAAAAACTGCGTTTAATTGTCCTCCCTGTAAACATAAAATTTAAAAAAAAAAAATTGAAAGCTTTCAGATTTTATATTATGCCCAAAGGGGCATTAGTGTAACATTTTGTGCATTACCGTTATTTATTAAATATGATATTCTTTGCTCTTAAGCCATAAAATTAAATTCAACAGCAATATCACAAAATATTTAAAAGTGCATACCTGTAGAATTTCTGATACACAGTCTCCTGCGCTGGAGATAAAAATGTCTTCCCCTTCCCCATACGGTGTTGCTATTGCTCGCTTTGTAATCGTTGATTTTATTAATCAAAAACTTATAAATGCTTTACAAAATAACGACTAGATAACAAAATAAATTCCAGATTCCAAATTTAGGCTACCAGGTGTCCGTATTCCGGTGGAACATTATTCAAAATTTGATGGATCAGTTGTTTTATCACAATACGAGAAACATACATGCATTTTATGCAGATTCTTCGTTATTTAATTTCTTTAAATATGATACTGGACTCTAATATTTATTGGCAACAATTTAAAAAGTGATTCACTGTTTATAGTGAATCACTGCAAAATGCCAAAACGAAATTAATAGCCCTTCTGAGCAATCCCCTTTGGGCTGTAAAAAAGCAAAATGAAAGAGAACAACTGATATTTGAGGTAATATCAGTACTGCCAATATATACTGGAAATCAAATAGCATATCAAAAGTGATACAAATATAATTTAAATGATCTGAAGGAAATAAAATAAGCTGATCGATATTTCGTATTCTGTATTCAGTTTTTAAATGCTTTTGTGCATTTCTTCATTCCAGGCACATTTGAAGCATAATAAAAAGTACAGTCAAAAGTCGTTAATCCGGACTCGTCGGGACTTCGGCAATTCCGGATTAACGATTTTTCCGGATTATAGATCATCAGTTTAAATCTCGTAAGATGGCATGCAGAAATTACGAAATTAAAAATATGAAACCGTAATTTATGAAATAAAGAACAATTATGATATAAAGGGTATCCAAATTTGCAAAAAGAAAAGCTTAATATTTATTGTTTACTTTATTAACATTTCTTTCAATGTAGTTGTTTAAGTTTTGCTTCGTTTCATGCAAAACGTGATAATACTTTCTCTTTAATTCTATTAACAGACATAATTTCTTGTTCAGTACAACGTTCCGCTGTTCAAGTCTATATTGCTGTGTCGAAACACCGACTCTTTGTCAATCGAAATTTTTTTCGTTTCAATAACCTCTGTCACTTTCTTCGCTATCGAAGCGAATTATAATGACGAGGAACTTGTTTTAAATCATATCAAAGACGGCATATCGAGATGAAATACTACTTGGTAAGGAATTATAAGCCAAATAAATAAAAATATCTGCGCTGAAGATAAGGATGTGCTGATAGACAACTCCCATTCATACGCGCCCGCCGCGCGTTCCCCCGCCGAGCAGCGTGAAATTGATAAACAGATTTCGGATTTCAAAACATTTCGCTTTAGATCCTTTACATATTAACAAATATATATCGGAAATTCTATTTGATACATCGAAAGTTTAAGCTTACTTTTATAAAATTGCTCTTACATCTGCAAAAATAATAAGCCAGATCCAATTCGAAAATTAAGGAACACACAATCATCAACATTAACTGAAATAGATAATTTTAGCTTATACGTCCATATACATAAACGCACGCGAAACGTATTCTGCACTTGCGCACACTCATATCGCAGTCGTAAAAGGTCTTCGCGCACGCATAAACATCTAGCGCATGTGCACGCGGCGCATGCGCAGAAAGTTTTTAGTTTTGAGGTCCGGATTATAGATCATTCCAAATTATGGGTGTCCGAATTAACGACTTTTGACTGTAGTTTGTCATGGTTAAGGAATTATAAAATGAGCTGTAGCATTTATTACAGCACATTATGGAATTCCTATTGCATCTAAAGTCTGAAATGTTAGGACTGAAAAAATTGATTTAAAAATATTTTTAATAAAATTATTCGAGCTTGGCCTGATGGAATTACACTAACAGGACTCATTTAAATCATTAGATATTTGTTCTTTTTTATGTTAAAAATTTTAGTAAGCTGGCCCTGCAAGAGGCTAGCATTAAAAAAAAAAAAAAAAAAAAAAAACTTTGCCCAAAAGGTAAGCAACAAAGTGGGAAATGCAAACAAAAAGAAAAATATACTTAAAGTTCAGATGGAAATTTCACTGATAAAAAACAATATAATATGGATATAATAAAAAATCGTTGACATGAGAAACTATACTGAAAATTATGATTATATATTTAAATAATAATGGTAATAAAAATATAGGATGTCGGATGATGATGGGGGAATTCTTTGATGCAGGTCTATCAATATGGAGTGTTCTAATCTCTGCTGGAAAATACATGTTCAGCGGTATCTACTCATGTAAAAAATAAGATCATTTGTAATGATTTGCAGTATCTGTACCCATTTACAAAGTTTATAAGCTCATATAGGTTCCAGGGAAAATCATGGAGAGATATTAAAGATTTTACAAACATGTGTCATACATGCTCAATGGGATTCAAGTTAACTAATCTTAATCACCATTTCGTATGAAGCACTGTTTCCAGTTTTAAATACTGGCTGACAATGTAAGCTCTGTGAACTTGTGCATTATCATTCATAAAAACAACATCAAGATCCATGGCTATGAGAAATGAACAAAGTATTGATCAAGGATGTGAGAAATCAATATGACTGATACAGCAGTCCCTGCTTCGACCATCAAATGATTGCTTTTTGTGCAAGTTACATGTTTAATTGTGAGTTCCGGACATTCAGCATACTGATAACCATCAGGAATCAATCTGGAGATCAAACCATGATCGAACCAATCTGTAAAGAGAATAGTACCCTGTTTTTGTGCAGTCCAGATGAAGTGATTTTGAGACTGACTCCAGCAGCTCCTTTGTGAAAGTGCTAATGAAATGCAAATTGTTGGCCATCTTCTCCACATAGTTGAATTTAATGTAACCATCTGTCACCACTTGGTAGAGATACTCTTGTTAATGTTTCAAGGTCAGAAACAAGCGATTGCCATTCAGCATTAAATGCTTACAAAGAATGCAGTCGTCTGAATGGTTGGACTCCACTCTTGGACATCCACTTATTGGTCTTCCCACCACAGGTTTTACTTTGATAGGAGTTCTGCATGCAGCAAATGATATTTAGGATTGGGCTTCTTCCAACAGTCACTGAACTTGTCATTTCATCTTTTTTTCGTCGCCTGACTTCTGAGCGTGAAGGTGCTCTGTCCCCTCGCTCGTCTCGTGGAGTTACTAGGACTAACACGTGGCAGCTTTGGTGTCGACGAAGCAATTGTGCCATATATGCTTATTGCACGGAATTACTCTGTGCAAATAATTTCTTGTGATTAACAAGAAAAAACTTAGAATTGTGGTCTTCTGCAGCCAGAGTACCCTCCAAGCTTGCATGTCGGCGCTTGACAGAGGCGCTGGTTGTATTCATCGGACATTCCACCTATTGCACACTCGGCGCGATGCGGGCAAAGTGGCTCTTAGTTTTTATTTTTTTTTAGTTTTTTTTTTTTTCTCCTGTTCCTGCGGTCGATACTCTTTTTGAGTATTACATGATACACAATGACAGATCATTTGAAGGATTCTGCTGCAATTCCACCAGATATCAGCCCAGAAAAGAATAGATATAAAATGTCACATTCACCACCTAGCTCACCAATTTCAAAGATCATTGCTTATCCGGAGGAAAGAAAAAAGCTTTTCCAAAATGAAGCGGAAACTGACCAGTTTATCACGTACCTGGAAAAACAATTACACATCCTCTCCACTGTTGAGGAATGCGCTAGACTCTCTGCACTAGCCCAAGACATATTAACTAGTGAAACAATTACTTATCATGCTTCACATAGACTGCAACACTTTCTAATATGCATCTTAAACAAAACACGTGTATTAGAAGAAAACCAAGCAATTACTGAAATTGAATATCGTGACCAAAAAATTAAAGAATTGGAACAAAAAGTCGATCACTTAATGAACGCCTTACATGGAGAACCATTTAAGGAGCAACGTAAAAGACATAGGCGCCGTTCTTCGGCTTCTACTAACTCTGACAATGAACAACTTGAACCTGCCATTAAAACCGCAAACAGATACAGTGGACTTGAAACTGAAATGAGTGAAATTAACATAGACAATAATAAGGAAAAAATGGATAATGAAAGTGAGGGTACATATAATCCGACGGCCCCTGAGCCCTCGAACAGTAGAAAAATCAGAGTTCCTCCAATTATTATCGATGATGTCCCTCTGTTGTGTAATTCGAAGAAAAAGGCTAGAGGGCGCTGTTGCTCGCTTAGTTGTGAGAGAATAAAGTTTGTTCTGTGAAGCGGCGGCCTAAGAACGCTCGTATATAGTAATTAAAATATTTCAAAATGAAAGTGTTAAAATTAGTAACCCACTGACCACCATATGATTTGGAGATGCACAAAATATTAGATGGTGCATCGACGTACGGAATAGGCTGTGAAGATTTAGTTCGATCCAAGGTTTCGATTCAATGGAGATCATATTCAGTGACAAGGATTCCAAATAAAAGTAGGGAATTTAATTAATTATATTGATTATTTGTAGTACTTCGTAGGTATTTATATTGCTGTCATGGGTTATTTAAATTAATACAAGAAGAGAAGTATAGATTGAAACGTAAACGTTCCACATGAATCGTCGTTACTAGGTTAATTAAAGTGATGAAGATAAATTAAAAATTGAAGGAGAGACAATTCGATTAAGAATACGAGAATGTTGAATTGTATCGAAAGAAAAAAATTTGAGAACGCTTGATAGAATACAAGATTTAATTGATGGTAACTTATTAAGAAGATGTATATAAGCAAGATACAAACAAATGTATATGCTAGATCAAATAAGCGTTTCTAGGTGCCGTACCGCATACGCCAGCGAGGATCCCCAAAGTTTGATTAACATATAGTGTAAAGGAATTTTGCATGTAAGTTCCAGTTCTAGTGGGTAGTACGCTGAAATTACCAAATAATGATTGATAACTTTTGGGAGACCCCAAACATGGAATGAATTTGGATAGTTTGAAATTCGTACATAAAACAAAACTCTTCAAAATACAAAATTTGTATACTTAAACATCTAACGGGCAGCTTCAATGTTGTGTCAGGCTTTAGTTAACATAAAGTATTAGATGTGTGTGCATACAAGGACAATAGGTCGAAACGACTGATCATTAATTCAGGCATGATAAAATTCTTAATTTAGAAGCCGTTAAAATTCTGCTAACGTAAAGGCTTACGTAAATTATCTGACAATTAAAGTTGTTCTGAACTGTACTCAGGAGCTGGTTACTTTGTATTTATAACAAAGATTATTATCACAAAAAGATATTTACTTTTTATGTATTTATTAATCATTTTGTTGCTGTAGAGGAACGATCTGGCTCCAAAATATTTAAATTCTCAATCACAAGCTGTAAGATCTGTTACAGCAACACCAAAAAGAATACTCAATTCAAATTACGTAGGTCGAGAATAACGCGCTAGCACGCCTCCTGTCGGCACTCTATCACTACTGAAACATACTCCCGACCTTGAAACCTTACGGGTTTCAAAATATTACAATTAGTATACACTGTTTTAAAGCACATAAAAACAATTGTAAGCAATAGCAATACAATGGTTAAATTTTAAAAGACACATTAAATCATAATGCAATATAAACACTGGAAAGAAACACATTACAATATACAATACATAAATCTAATTACAATTCACAGGAAGAACACAAATGTCTCTCACATTTCTTTTTAACATTTTACCACCTGGTAATACTATGTTAATCACTCGAACTTTTTTATCTTTCCCAAAATTATTTCTGCAATTCTACCTGTTAACCATTTTGTACTGGGCATATGCTCATCCTTGACTAACACAAGTGAACCCACCTTAACATTATCTTTAGCAAAACATCCATTTACTACGTTGTTGAAGGGTATTTAAATAGTCTCTCTTCCATAACTTCCAAATTTGTTGACTATATTTCGTTATTTTTTGCCACTTTGAGAGCCTATTTTCTGGTATCTCAATAAGTTGGGGTTCAGCTATTGAAGTTAAAGGCCTCCCTATGAGAAAAATGCCCGGGGGACAAGGTTTCAAAAATTATCAAACTCGGATGATAAGGGAGTAAGAGGTCTGGAATTTAATACGCTTTCAATTTCTAGAATTACAGTGAGAAATTCTTCAAGAAACAAGATGAGCATTGCCAATAATTCGTTTCAAGTGAAACTTAAAAGATTTCACACCCCGGCTTCCCAAAGGCCGCCGAAGTTTGGTGATTTAGGAGGGATAAACCTCCACTCAATGTTTTCACTTAGCAGGTATTTAGTCAGTGTTTCATCTGGGTGTTTAAACCAATTTATGCAATTTTCTGAGCTCAATGCTTGCACCCACATAATTCTTTGCATTGTCACTGAATAATTTTCGCACATTTACCCCTGCGACTAAAAAATCTTTTCAAACAAGCTATAAAGGCATCTGAAGTAAGATCAGAGACAAAATCTAAATGGATGGCTTTGGTGCTTAAGCATACAAATATGCACACATAAACTTTGTTTAGTTTACCCTTACGCTGATTTTTAAATTTAATGTGGAATGGTCCACAAAAATCAGTTCCAACATTACTAAATGGGTAAGAAGGTGTTACTCGTTCTTTGGGCAGATCACCCATTATCTTGAGTCTCAAAAACAGGTTTGTTTTTAAAACAAGTTATACATTGAAAAACAACTTTACGACAAACATTTCTGCCATTTAAGACCCAAATTTACGTCGAACATGATACAATAATGCATTTGAACCAACATGCAAATACTTTAAAAATGATAATATCTCACAATTATTAAAGTTAATGGATGCTTATCTGGCAGAACAATTGGATTTTTTCTCATATGTACTGAGGTCAGAATGTTTCAGTCTGCCTCCAACCCTTAGAACATTGTCTTTATCTAAAAAACAGTTTAAAAAGATTTTACCTTGCTGTTGCTGGGCACTGAGGCACCTCTCTCAAGATGTTTAATTTCATCTACAAACTCACCTTGTTGGATTGACCTAAATAAATAGATTTCCGCTCTTCTCAACTCGCTAAATGTAAGGTGACCTGTAAGCTTTTCATTTCTAACATTATTGATAAATCTAAATACATAGCACATAACATGAACAATAGTTAAATAATTATTACTCAAGGAAAGAATATCATCAACTATGATTTAAAACAGTAAAGGCAATAGGAGAATGATCATTAGAGTCATCAGTTTTCTTTAGTTCATCAGAAAAGTCATCTAATGAAATTAGAATGTCATTATTGTCTACCGGAACATCAGTCTTTTCTCTCAAAAATTGGGGTCCATGCCACCAAATGTCACTGTTCAATAAAATGTCAGCACTGACTCCCCTGCTGAGGAGATCAGCTGGATTTTGCTTCCCAGGGCAGTGTGCCCAGGCACTGGTATCACTTAAACTCTGTATTTCGTTAACTTCTATTGGCAACAAATGATTTCCATCGTTTCGTAAATCCTTTAATCCAATAGAGAGTTATTTTTGAATCCGTCCAAAAGAACGCTAAGGAGGGCTTTTTAAATCCACTGTTTTCTTGACTTTACTTGCTAGTCGGGCGGCAAGCAAAGCACCGAGTAATTCTAGTCTCGGAAGAGTGATTTTCCTTAGTTGTGTCACTCGACTCTTGCTAACCAATAAATTCACTTCGATGTTATTATCCTTCACAACTCTTGCATAAATAGCAGCACCATAAGCCTTTTGGCTAGCGTCGCAGAAGCAGTGTAGTTCTAAGATATCGGTTGACTCTTGTATATTTAAATTGAGCACGTTTCTAGGAACTCGTAACTCTGAAAGATCAAGAACTTCGGAGCACCACTGAAGCCATATTTTTTGTAGATCTACAGGTATTTCTTCATCCCAAGAAATTTTCTTCATCCACAAGACTTGCAGAATGAACTTTGCACGAATAGTAAACGGCGAAAGCAACCCAAGCGGATCAAAAATCCTTCCAATTGTACGTAGTAGGAATCGTTTGGTACTTTCGTTTTTAGACAGACTGTCCACTAGGCTCTGCTTTCCCAATATTAGACAATCTTCAGCAGGATTCCATGACAGTCCCAAAACTTTAATAGTGTTGACTTGTGGCTGTGTATCGAAACCTTCACGTGTCCAAAACTGCATCAATGTATTGTCATTCGTAGTCCATTTTCGTAGCACCATGCTAGCTTGGCTCATAATTGATGTAGCTTGAGTAGAGATCTCAAAAGCATCCGACACATTATCAGCTCCAGAAATAAAATCATCCACATACAAACAGCGGTCTAAGCATTCTGTTGTAGTCGGGAATTCTTCAGAGTGCTTTCTCAGGTGAGTTTTCAAAGTAGCAGTCAAAAGGAATGGACTGCTCGTAACACCAAAAAGAACACGATTAAATCTGTAAACTTGAATTTTACCATTTTCTTCCCACAGAAAACGAACTGCATCTCTGTCCTTTTCGGCTAATAAAATTTGTAGGAAAGCTTTCTCTATGTCTGAAGTAAAGGCGACTTTGTTTAATCTGAAATTAACAAGAATGTCGAATATGTTCGAATTCAGGTTTGGCCCTGACCACAGGCAATCATTTAGACTTAAATGCTTAAAGTTATGACTGGAACTTGCATCAAATACTATTCTCATTTTTGTAGTTGCACTTTCCTCTCTAAAAACTGGTTGATGTGGCAAATAGAACACAGGTTTATCAACAGGTTCTTTAGGACATCTAACTTTCTCTATAATATTCTTATTTTCATAGTCTTTTAAAGTTTCAATATACTGCAAATGAAGATTTGGATCTTTTTGAAGTCTACGCATAAGTAAATTAAGTCTGTTTTTAGCAACGATGAAGTTATTATTGAGCTCTCCCCAATCTCTTTTCCACGGTAATTGAACCTCATACCGGTTATCTTTAAAACGAACAGTTTTTTCAAATGTTTCTAAAGATTGATCTATCTCATTTTCACTGGGATCATCTTTAATTCCTATAGACTCAAGTTGCCAAAATTTTTTAATTTCATTTTCTATATCACTATAATTATTAATTAATCCACAGTGAACTGCTCGCGTATTTTCAGTCTCTGAACCTAAAATGCTGCCAGTGGCTATAAAGCCAAAAACAGAATTTTGAAATCTTAGCTCTGAATTGGGCACTTCAACTTGACCGAATTTTAAGATCTGATAAAACACCTCTGCGCCTAATAATGCATCAATTTTTCCTCTTTTATAAAAGTTTGGATCAGCAAACTTAATGTTTTGAGGAAAATGTTCAGTCGGAACTTCTATATTATTTATTGGTATGGAGTCCGAGATTTTAGGCACGCACAAAAATTCTAAACTCATTTCAAAGTCAAATACCGTTTGAAATAGAAGCACATACTTTAGAATTAATATTTATTCTCGTGTTATTTAATCCAGAAACCGCAACAGATATTTTTTCTCTTTTAATCCCTAACGAATTAGCACATTCAATCGTTAAGAATGACGTCATCGAACCTACATCACACAAAGCGCGAACTGATTTTAATTCACCGTAGCAATCTCTTATTAAAATATTCGCAGTAGAAAGTAAAACATTTTTGGTCTGACGCATTCCGTTTACAGCTGTGCCGGCGAAAATACTTTCTTTATTGGTAGAAGAAGAGTCATAAACAAATTTTTCAGCATTCGGATTGAGACTGACTGTCGTCTTCTCCCCCCCTACTTCCGGCTTTGAAATATGAGCACTTTCGGATTTATTTTGTTTTTCATTTTCGAAATGTAATAGCGTTGAATGCTTTCGTGAACATTTTTGACATCGATAATTAGACGAACACGTTCGAACGGAATGGTTTTTCAAACAATTAAAACAAAGCTTATTTCTTTTCACGAATTCACACCTGTCATTGACAGAAAGATGTTATAAATTCCGGACACTTATATAATGAATGGAATTCTTCACCATGGCACTTTATGCATTTCAAATTTATGTTTTTGTATTAGAAGTGGATATCATACTCGTAAGTTTTTTATGTGGAGAATTATTACTCTTTTTTACCTCCTTTATTTTACTATTTTGAAGCGTTCTCGCTTGGCTTTGTAAAAACGAAAGTAATTGTTCAATCGTACCAAATTCTTCCGAGTGTTTTAATTCCTTTTCCCACCAGTATCGAGTCGATTTATCAAACTTATCCACTATCAAATATACAATCATTATTTCCGATAAGTTTTCTACTTTGTAGTTTAAAAAAATATTTAAAGTTCGAATACATTCGTTCGTTACATCAATTAAATTTAGAATAGAACTAGATGTCTCGCTAATACTCGGCTGATTCAAAAGCTTTTTTATTATAGCATTTAAAAGCTCACGTTTATTCGAATACCTATCTTCTAAAAGTTTTCCAAGCTATATCGAAATTTGTATCCGAAATAGAAATAGACTGTATTACTCTCAGAGCTTCGTCCTTACAACTAGCTTTTAAATATTGCAATCTCATTGCATTACTCGAAATAGATTTGTTTTCTATTACACTAGCTTTAAACATATCTTTAAACATTATCCAATTCTCTATTTTACCATTGAATGTCGGTACCGATAGCGTCGGTAACTTAACATCCGAAAACACATTTGAATTATTATTACTCGGCACAGGAGAAACAGAATGTTCAGAATTCATCTTATTTTTTACTACTGCTAATTTACGTTTAATCATCAATAGCAACTCATCAACAATATCATCTGTATCTTCTTTTTATCCTTAATAAAGTTATCCAATTCTTCGGGTTTACATGTTTCGAAAATTGAATAAAATACAGATTTAAGTTCGTTAGAAATTTCATTAGTTTTGGTTTCAAATAGCTGCAACGCAACTGAATCTGAAACATCTAATGACGAAACAACTTTATCTTTATGCCTCGTCAGTGAACTTTTTAACACTCTTTTTCTAGTTTTTAGAGCTTCCATATTTATAACAGTTATACTCTTCAAATTTAATAGAGATTAAAATGGGAGAGCTCACCTTCGATTCTCGACGGACCACTTGAACTGTACTCAGGAGCTGGTTGACTTTGTATTTAATAACAAAGATTATCATCACAAAGATATTTACTTTATTATATATTTATTAATCATTTTGTTGCTGTAGAGGAACGATCTGGCTCCAAAACATTTTAAATTCTCAATCACAAAGCTGTAAGATCTGTTACAGCAAGTACACAAAAGAAAAGAATACTCAATTCAAATTACGTAGGTCGAGAGTATAACGCGCTAGCAGCGCCTCCTGTCGGCAGCTCTTAATCACTACTGACAGATTCGTATGGAAACTTTAGAGTACTTCTGCTCATATGACTTATTAATCAATATTATAATAATTCCGGAGATTAGTTTTGGAATTTAATCGGCAAAGAGAATCGAAAGATAAAGTTGAAGTTTCGGAATTAACACAATTTCTTAAAAAGGAAGTAGAATGCAGGGAAGTTTCAAATCTAGTATTAAATGAATGCAAAAATCCTGTCCCTCCACAAGTCGATCAAAATATGAAACTAGAAAATATGTAAAAAATACACCAACAGCTGCATATCATACTGCAGTTAACCTAAAATGCATCTTTTGGGATAATTTGCATGAGTCATTTAAATATGAAGTGAACATTTCTGATAAATTAAAGAAACTAAGATCTGAAAACCGCTACTATTCTTGTTTTAAAAAATTTCATACATAAAAAAAGTGTAGAAATAAAACTAAATGCAATAAATGTGGCTGTATGTATCACAATGAATCGATTTGTACTAATAAATTCCCTGTAAACAAAAAGTCTTAACGAGGTTATTCCGAAAAAGAAACTGAATCTCTGCCTTTGAATTCTGAGGAAAGAAACAAAGTTCAAAACTTAAAATTGATTGCTTCTCTACAAGGTGATGATAATAATAATGACTAATAATGACTGTAATGCCAGGGAAATATTATTAC
>NW_023325285.1:0-65157 GCF_010614865.2 Stegodyphus dumicola
TTTGCTTTAATTATGCAGTATTTGAAGTAGTAGTTCTCTTTATATACAGACCCGTCAGCTGCTTATTTTGTTGTAGATTTATCTGTTTATGAGATAAAATAAACAGTACTATTTATTTCAAATTAAGTTGTAAATTACATACAAAATTCAAAAGAAAATAGGATTCTGGTATCTGCGTGCAGTAATAGAAACATAATTTGATTACGAAGAATTGTGAAGAATAAAAGAATTCTAATATGGCTTGTCTTAATTGGTGACTGACCGTTTGTCACAATGCACGACTCTAGAAAGAAACTTCTTTTTCACTGCCTGTATACCTACGTGTGGCATTGACCAAAACCCGCACATCGTGCTAGTGGTGGAAATATACCTCTATTATCCGCCTCTTTTTCTTATCCATCTAAGAATATTCAGAATAACAAAGGAATAAACGAAACTGAGCACTCCACTATTACGTACGCTGCGCAAGAAAAATATTGGCATGTCATTTCAGGAAAAGTCCGATTTTGTGTGAAATCCCTATATTAGAACAATATCATATACAAATCTAATATCTATATCCTAAGTCGCCCTTTGAGACATGAAAACGCAATTTGAATTTCGTCAGTCGGTCCAGTAGAACGAGAGATATAGATAGTCCCCCCCTTTTTTTTCTTCGCATTTGCACGTATATCAATCTTCTTGTACTATATACCAAATATTTTTACGCAAAACTGTATAATATACGTAAGCAAGAAAATATTTTTATATCATGTAAAATATTAGACGTGGAATTTTACGGCATAGAACGTAATATATTGGGGATTTTGTACGTCGTTTCGCTTTTTTTTTTTTTTTTTTAGTCCAAGGGATTTGAATCCCGAAGGACTATTAGTTTCGTTTAGGCATTTTGCGTCGGACTCATAAATTTCGGTTCACTTTTCCAACTGTTGCACAAAATGTTAGAGTCCTGCATTATATTTGAAGAACTTAAATAATGAAAAATCTGCATAAATGTATGTATATTTCTCGTATTGTGTAAACACGGTACAAGAGTCATCGATTTTGAAAACGTAATCCTCCAACGAATATGAGCATGTGAAGCGAAATTTGAATGTGAAATTTGTTTAATGATCGATTTCTATTTTTAAACTTTGACGAATTTTGATTAACAACTCAAGGATTTCAAACGAGCAATGGCAACGTTGTGCAGAAAAAACATTTTTCCAGCGCGTGAGTCTCGTATCGGAAATTCTAAAGATATGCTCGTTTTAAAACTATTTTGCGATATTGCTGTTGCACTGGATCTTATGGTTTAAGTGCGAGGAACATGATATTTAATAAAGAAAGGTAACACACAAAATGTCAAAAAACGCCCCTTGGACGTAATTTAAAATCTGAAACATTTCAGATTTTTTTTTTTTTATAGCTTTTTTTTGTTTTTGTTTTTGTTTGTTAGACTGGCTTTTTTGAATTAAATTCCACAATGTCGCAACTTTCAGTACTCAACTTGACTGCATCATTAAAAAATCGTTTATTAGTCAATAATTATTTTTATCGCTGTATAACTAAGGATTCCGAAAGAGCATTGTATGGTTTTTGATTTTTTAGAGCAAGCATAAATTAAACGTTAACTGAGGGTGAATTGTAACTATCAGAAATTACGTTTTTTGACGTGTTTTAAAGTGTTTTTTTGACGAATTCTTGATCAAAAAACGAGAAATACGTCTAATAACATGCCCTGATAATGTATGTTTGGAAGAGTTTCAAATTGTTATATCAATCATTTTTCATTCTTTTTAACGAATTTAACTGATTACGCATTTGTCTTTTAAATTTAGTTTTTATAGAACTTAAGCCCCAGGCTTTTGCACTAATATACGTCGTTTTATTATATTGAAATTTATGTTTTCCTCTGATAATTTTCTGTTGTAATTTCAAACTATATGAAAATTCCGAAAATGTCCAAACCTCGGCAAATGGGCTAACTGTATGAGTTCTTTCGCACGATTGTCTCATGAGTAACATATACAACAACAAATTTTTTCTCAGAATGCTATCTAGGACTGTTTTCCTTTTCTTAGCGAAAGACGTTTCTAATGCTTGACGTCATCAACGAAAATTAAAAATGAAAACCCATTAAAATCACTGGAATATAAAACTATGAAGACATCATTTCTCGCATTTCACGGCTATTAGATGAATTAGAAGGAAATTATGAAATGCATGCTACAAAAATCCTTTAAGTTGAAAAATATATTTTCTTTGTTTCAAAGCAGAAAGCTATTTTTTAAGAAGATACATAATTCTTAAATTTTTACGTTTACATATTCTGGGAAGAAATATTATTATACATACCTGCGATGTGAACATATAAATGAGTACAATGGAAAAACCAGTGACTTGCCGAAGGCTATTTGTCCTCGGTGCCAAAACGTATAAATATCAGAGTTTCGATGAGTAAACCAGTAACTGTTGTCATGTTTAAAAAAAAACGGCATAAGCGAGATATAATTTTTTGACGCTGGCATGACCAGATGTTTGATGTCAGCAACCTCAGTACTCCTCAGCATATCGCGCAGTTTTATGGAAGAGTACCAGAACTTGGAAAGCGGTTTGAATCATGCAAAATGTGATCACAAGCCAGAAAATGATGCTTGAAAACTCAGGTCTTAATCAATTGTATCGTAGCGTTACTCCCTTTTATTCTACTACTAATCAATAATTGCGTATGTCCACAAAGAGAAACGTAAACTCAAGAAGTTTTAATTATCCTTTATTTGCTCCAAATAAAGTATACAGTTGGCCCCTTTCTCAGGGCGTACAACAAAGCCTCCACTTGGGCTCAAACACAAAATGTAAGAAATAAGAACTAACTAATGACTAATAAAAGAGATTTAGCCAAAGATAACCACAATTCTAAGCTAGTTGGCCCGTAATATTAAATTAGCCAGCGAAGCTGTCAAAAGGCACGTAATACGGACGAACGTAGAGACGTAGCCAAAAAGACGTTAGAAACACACAGCCAAAAGGTGAACGCGCTATTCAGGAAGCCTAACTTTCTCTCTGGAAGTCAGTGGACTTTTAAAAGTTAGCAAGCAATTTAGATGTCACCAAAAAGAAGAATAAAAAAGTAGACATAAAATATTTCGATTAATAATTTTAAAAAATGCGTACTTACGGATCCTATATATACAAAGTGAATACAAAGTCACGGAATCTGACATATTTTAAAACTTTTCAGATTAATAATTTTATTGCAATGTAATTTAGCACTTCATTAAATAACATGCCTCAGAAGAAATTAATAAAATGTCTTACATTACGAATATGATTATTTAATCTTATAGTGCAAAAATCATGAAATAAAGTAATAAATATTTTTTAAATCTAGTAATGTTTTTCTTTTGAGTAATTCTAAAACACAAATACTCTAACAGCTAAATATACATCAACCTAAACAATCTCTTCTGCCAGTTATACAAAGTCAATAAAATCATTCTAATAAAAGTTATGTATAAAGACAAAGTTAAAAAGTCAATCAAATCATTTTCAATATCTAAAACTGTACTTATGTTCTGTAAATTTAAAGACTTTTTTAAAATATAATAAAGAACAAACTTAAGTACCTTAAAAGCTTTAAAAACAAACTTAAAATTTTACATTCAAGTCATGATCTTTCTTCTTTTGTAACTGTGAAAAATTGAAAATAAAATGAACTGTGAATTTAATGAACTGTATACAAAGTTGTCAGCTGCGACCAACGCAAATGGTTTGAGTTCTATGTACGCCTGAAAAGGTAGTGCATAACAATTTCAATATCAATCAAATCAGTTCATCCTTTCAAAGCAACAACCAATTCGTAAATCATTTTTTGTTGCGAAACCAGGAAACAGAATCTTTCGACACTTCCAGGTTATTACGTATGACTTCAAGAATTAAATTTAATGTAATATAACCACATTTTTTCAATATCAATTAAAGAATTAACGTGGCAATAACGTACCGTGTCAATTATCCTAACCTGAAAAAACAAAGTTGCCTACAGCAGATATTTATCAAAAATGCTGGCAGGAACGAAGGATTTTCGGCATACAATGATGTCACATGAAATCGTGTGTTTTCTTCGACGTCAGACCATGACCCTATGCAATAATATTATATTTAATGTTTAGTAATAATTTTGTTTCGTATTTTGTAAAACTTCGAAATTTTTTATTAAGAATCTTAACGATTTAAAAGCAAGCAGCGGCAACACTTTTCGAAATAAAGCTGATTTTTATTTCCAGCGTGCGGCAGTGTTGCTACTCGGAAAAATGACACAGAAAATTAGCGTTTTCAGAGTTTCTAATTAATATCTCGGTTGATTAAAGTCGTACGAATATAAGAATGGTCGAAATGGCTTCCCACGGATTTTTTATATCCATGGAGTTCCTCTCTCGAATGTCAACTCCTCGCCTTTCCAGTGGAGATAATGTCACAAACAAACAGATGGACAGACGCGCACACATTTTAATAGTATAGGTAAAAATAAGTTCCTCAACCATTTGCTTCATAATATCAATGCTGCAAAGAAATGCTAAGAACGCAAGTAATATTCTGTTGGGTTTGTGCATTAGCACTGAAGGCGTAATGAGTACGTTTCCTCAAGCACAGTTTTCATTAAAGAATCACAAGTCGAAATCTTTATTTAATAAAATAAGATAATTTTGCTTAACTAAGCATAGCAAAAATTTAATAATCTTCAACAGACATTAAAACACTGAATTATCTAAAATGAGATAACTTACCTAGAATCATCATCAGTCCTAAATATCAGGCTTACCTATTTTAGGCAATAAAAAAAAAAAAAAAAAAAAGAAACAGGAACATACGTTGACTCAGTACCTGAAAGATAAAGCACTAACTGATTTAGACCTTTGGCCAGGTACAAGAAGCTAAGGTGAGAATTGAATGCTTTGCATTGCACACGAACTTTACTTTCTCTCGCCAATATATATCTTGGCGCACGTTCGTTTCGTATGCCTTTTTTTTTTTTTGAGTTTCATTTGAAAATACCTAAAATTTATGCTAACAGGCCCCTGTTTTTGCTAATAAACTCATACCATTGCAATTCATTTCTGCAAAACTGAAATTTAGCTTAGGAATTGGTTTTGTTATAATATCAGCAAACATTGCTCTGTGAAAGATAAGCAAGTTTTTACTATTCCTTTGTTATTCAAGTCGCGTATATGATGAACTTTTGTATCAATATGTATTGTGCGCGAACTGAATTTTTCAGATTCTACAAGTCTTATAGTAGAGTGATTATCTTCAAATACTTTATCGGTAGAGTTTGGGGTAGAATGAAATCTTCTGTTATTTTTAATAGCCATAATAGTTCTTGCTTAGCTTGCGATAGTGCAAACATATTCAGCTTCTGCTGAGGATAAAGAAACACAAGTTTGTTTTCTTGAAAACCACGAAATGCAGTTTTTTCCTAATAAAAAATAACACTTCCTGATGTAGATTTTCTATCTCAGTATCTTGTCCCCCAATCAGCATCTGAACAAACTGTAATATTAGGTTCTTCACTCGACGAAATTGTAACGATAGATTCTTTGTCGTGTTTAAGTATCTAATGATTCTTTTAACAGCATTCCTGTCCTTTTGACGTGGATTATTACATCTTCTGCTGAGTATGTGAGTTGAAGCTGTGATATCTGGTCTTGTGATAGACGATATATACAAAACTTCCAATAGCTTGGCGAAATTTATCATTTGAAGTTAGGAGATTTTCTTCCTTGTTTAGGTTATAATAGTTTGTTTCCATTGGATGTGCTAGCGGGTTTCGCTTCTTCAAGTTGAAATTGCTTGACAAGTCATTTATTTTATTTTTCTGTGATAAGAGATTAACTTCCTCTTCCTTGCAATTTATTTCCATGCCTAAGAATATTTAGCTTCACCAAGATGCGTTATTGGTAACGTTTCTTTAAAATCATCATTGTTGAAGAATAGTCCTTCTTTGTAGAAACGTATTAGGATGTCATCAACCATCACTAATAAATTAATTTTTTATCACGAACCACTTTTGTGAAAAGACACGGATCTGCATCCAGCACTAGCTGCTTGTTTGAGACCATAATCGACTTCTGTAATTACAAACTTTATGTCTTTCTTTGGAATCAACGAATCCTTCTGGTTGTTCCATATATATTCTTCATTTAAGTTTCCATACAAAAAAGCTGTTTTAAATCTAGTTGATGTACCTGACATTACTATACGCTGCCCATGCTAAGAAAAATCTTATCGTAGTGTATTTCACTACTGGTGAAAATTTTCATCATAATCACTGTCGTATTTTTGAGTAAATCTTGGGATATAAGCGTGCTTTGTATTTTATATTTTACCAGTTTCATCATATTTTGTCTTAAACACCCATTTGCTGCCTCTGCATGTTTTCCTGGTGGTAATTCTGTAAGTGCATAGGTTTCATTTTCTTTTAGAGAATGTATTTCTTCTTGCATAGCCTTGATCCAAGCTTCTTGTTCACGTTTTGGTAAGTTTAGAATTTCTTCAAAGCTTTCTGAATCTTTATTTTTAGGTAAGATGATTCTTCGTCTTCTGCTTTATAAGAGAATTCTTTCCGGTGAGACCCTTTGGTTGATCTGCTAGTTCTTCACATTTAATTAACTCTTCGAACTTTTGTATCTTCTGTAAAATCATCGCCAAGAGATGTTTCTTCATTATTTTCTTCATTTTTCTGCGAGTTATTGAAGTGATAATTCTAAATCTTCAGCATTATTTCTGCATGCTTGTCAGATAAGACGCGTTTTCTGAAAATTTAACAGTTCTACTTACTATTATTTCTTCCACCTACATAAATCCTGTATCCCTTACTTTGTAAATCGTATCCTACGAATATTCCTTCTTCAGCTCTGTTGTCGAATTTAACGCCGTTTTTGTTTGTTCACATAGTAAAATGCTTTACAGCAAACTCGTAAGTGACTTAGTTTGGTTTTCTACCATTCCAAAATTCATATGGTGTTCTATCTGTGGCTTTAGTTGGTAACCTATTTTGAGATATGCAGCAGTAGCTGCTGCTTAGCCAGAATCTTTCGGTAATTTAGAGTTTATTAGCATAGCTTTTGTCATTTCTATTAAAGAGCGATTTTTCCTTTCTGCGACGCCGTTCTGTGCCGGGCAATAAGAAACCGAAGTTTCATGGAAAATACCGAGTTTCTTTAAATAATTTTCAGTAGTTTCGTACAGTATCTGTACCGTTGTCGGATCTGAGAAACCTTTATTTTCTTTCTAAATTTATTTTGTTGATGCAAACATAATGTTTAAGTTCGAATACTTCATCTTTTGATGTAATAAATAAATTTGAGTATAAACGCGAATAGTCATCAATGAAAGTTACGAAATATCTTTCCCTCCTAAATGTGACTTCAATTGGCCCACACACATTGTGTGCACTAAATCCAGTGGATTTTTAAATCTAAAATAGTTTTGGGATAAGATTTTTCAGTTAGTTTCGCTTTTACACAAGTAGAACATTCCACACTGTGTGTGTGGAAGAGCAAGTTTAATGCGTCTGCCAATCATTTTTCTCAAGTGTTTTTGTGCATCTATATTTCTGTGGCCTAATCTTTGATGCCATTTTAGTATATAGTCGTATTAGAATATGAAATATCATTAGCTAAGTATGCTTTCTCGTCAATTGAGTTTAAGGTCAATTTATATAAACCTTGCTGACCGTTGCCGTCGGCTACGAGTATATTGTTACGCTTATGTAACATTTTTACTATCAAATGTAACAGGCAACCTTTATTCGTAAGAGATTGAACAGAAAGTAAATTACTATCTAGAAACCTGGTACATACAAATACATTTTCCCATTTTTTTTGTGTAACCTGACTCTTTAACTTTTGAACTTTAAAATAGCCTTCACCAATGCCATAAGAATTTAATTAGCACCATTGGCTACAGTTACTATTTGTTTTAGAGTCATTTAACTGAGAGAAAAAATTCTTATCACTAGTCATATGAGTTGAGGCTCCTGAGTCGAGAACCCATTCTTGCGTTTGCATGTTTCATGTTTTATTTCCACTTCTAGAACTTGATTAAACTGAATCTGCGAATTTTCAGTTTCAATACTTTTAAGATACTCTTTTCTTTAAGTTTTGTTATGTTTTCTGCACTTGCGTATTGCGATTTGGCACGCATTACTTTTATAATTTGAGAATAATTTCTACTTTACTGTTATTTACATCTATTTTCGGGGTTCTTGAAGAATAAAATGACGTCTACATAACAAACATTTATTTTAATTATGAAGACGTTTGAACAGAGAGTAGAACAATATCACACACGCTTGCAATTCTCTCTTTACATGCAATACTCACCATTGGACTTTGGCTAACTACATACTAACTTATAGTATACGCAGCAGAGAACTGCTTATCATGCGCATGCGCTAGGGAAAATCAACGGCGGTGCCAACATACCCCTTCGACGTTGACCCTATTCCTGAAAAGTAAAACAAAATACATTTAAACAGTATTCAATCCTATAATTGTACAACAGTTTGATGTTTAACGGGAGTCAGGGGTTTGGTTAACACGTCGCTCCCATTTCACTGGTAGGTATGTACTTCACATTCAATTCACCGATTCATACACTTCAGCACAACTTTTTGTTTTCAGGTCTGTTTACTAATTCCAAGCCTTTTCTTGAACAAGCGAGTTATATTCTACAGCATGGCATTATGCCAATTTTGAGCATATGGTCCATTTAATGCTTCTTGCACCGTAGGATAATGCTTTCCTCAACAGCATTTGAGTTTGTTATTTTTATTACAATGATAGTGATATTCCTTTTTAGGCCTTCCCTGGCAAACCTGTTTTTAGTTTTTGGGTCGATAGGCCCCCTTTAATATCAGATGCATTGATTCGCCATCTAAATCACTTCGCTTTCCGGTCAGCTTCAGGTTTAAGTGGCGACTCGCTACCGTCCAAAGGTGATGATTTTCACAACATGTTTTATTTATAATTTTTTCCTCCGGAGCGAAAGGCAGATTTGTTTCTTGCTCTGAGTCATAAATACAGCAGTTTCAAATTCATTAATAAATTTACATCTATGCTTATTATCACTTTACATGCCGGGATCCCAAAGTCTATAACGCTTTGATTCTCAGAATAGCCAATAAAAATTTCTTTAGACGAATATCAAATTTGCCTATTCTTGGCTTTTTATTTAGCGAAAATACTTTTTGGCCAAAGGTCTGAAGTGAGAGACAGCGGTACTCTGCAAACATCACTTCGTAAGGTGTTTTTATTTCGTGTTTTAAACCTCGCGTTGGGCAGCGATTTCGAATGTAAGCAGCGGTATTGACGGCTTCGGCCCAGAATTTCTGAGGCAGATTGGATGCAATAACAAACATCGGGCCATTGAACCAAAGTGCGATTTAATCTTTCGCGACGCCATTCTGGGCTGGCGTGTAAGGAGTGCTCATTTCGTGTTTTTTATTCCCCATTATTAAGAATTTATTAAAGTCTTTCCCTAAATATTCTAGTCCGTTATCGGTTTCGCAGGATCTGATTTAGAGTTAAGTTTATTTCAAAGATGCTTTAAATTTTTGAAAGCTCTTTAACCTCATCCTTAGATTTCAGAAAATAAACACGAACATATCGAGATTCTCACAATAATGTTGCGAAATAAAAATGATCCACCTATTGATTCAGTTCTCATGGGACCACACAAATCAGAATGAATTAGATCAACAATTCAGTAATTCTATATTCAGATTCTTTGGGAAGAGGGGTTGCGGTTTGTTTACCCCTGAATGCATACCTACAAGTAGAAAGAGAGTCTTTGAGAAAAGAAAGACCTCTAACCATGTTACTTATTTGAAGATTTAGATCATTTCATTTAAATGGCCAAATCTTATATGCACTGATCTATTCTTAGCAATTGATACAGATTCAAAATTGGCATGACAAAATAAAGATCATTTCACGTTTAGCTAAAATTATGTTTCGTTTTAGAATTAATTATTTGAGCACATTTTCTTTGAAATTACTGAAAGATTATTTTCAGTACTTTAGACACTGAGATAAATTATTTTTCAAATCAGGTACACACAATACATTTGAGTTTGATATTTTCAGTTTTAGAACCTATGCGACTTTAATTTAACAGTTCCTTTTCCAATAGCTTTAAACAGTTTTATCAGCAGCTAATTAACATAAGGTCACCTACCTCGTGATTTCTTGAAACAGTTCCTTGCTGTAACATATGCGATGTTGCACCACTATCCAGACAAAAAATGTCTTTAGAATTACTATTAGTGCATGCTACGGCTTTTCTCGCTCCAAGGAATTCGGAATTTCTGCAGACATCGCAGTTTCACCGAGGCGTTTGCTTTTTAGTTCTTATTTTTTTCCTACATCCGATGCCTCTATGCCCATAGATATGGCAGAAGTTGCATCTGTAGTTAACTGGATACTGTCTTCGGTTTGCAGACTTATCTGGTTTCGTCGGTTTAGGAACCGGTCGTTGAGTATACTTCCGATTTTTCGAATAGAACGCATGTTGTGTTCAGAAAACCATGAATCTTATTTTTGCGAGCGGTAGCTTCTTCCAACAGTTTAATTTTCAGCATTTTGGAGAAGCAGTCATCACGAATTCGATTGCTATTCGAAAGCTTTCATAGAGTCCGGTATGCTACATAAACAAATATTGTAAGCAATCATCCGGAATGTTATTTCCATTCTTAAGTTTGTTCACAAGAATGGAAAAATCATTAGATGAACAGTAAATGTTTAGAATCACTCATTTTTGTAAAAAAAAGCAATTTTTTTAGAATGTGGGCCTTTCTAGCTGGTCCCTCGATTCGTAAATAGAATGCAATTTACCCACAGTTCGTGAGATGTTACATTCTTACTGTGGAAGTTCCTGGGTAGATGGATAGGATTACATCCGCTCGTGCTTTTTGGTCAGTAGTTTTCCATTTAGCAATTCTTCTTCATCACCAGGTTCTGGTTTCGGAATTTTCCCAGTTACATAGCCCCAATGAATAGTCATTTATAGTCAGAAATGTTAATAATTAGTTATCCTTAATCATTCATTAATATTAATAACTTAAGGATAATTAATAATGCTACAAACTACGTTAATATAATTATTAATTATCCTCAACACCAACTGTTATTGCTTATAAATATCTAGCTTATATATTTCTTTTGCAGGGTTTATGAACTATTACTTGCTCTTAAAGTACTTTAAATTCAATTATTAGCAGATATAAATAGGCCTCGCTATTGCTTCTTGAAATCGAGTGTTAAAAGTATTTTATGTTGACAGTCTTGGAGGTGAACCTCTTAAGCTTATCTATGCCTCTGTTACTTACTGGAAATTCCAAGTCATCGTTGCTTATGGTAGTAAGTGCTTGTACAGGGTGGGGCAAATAACAGTACCAGAACAGAGTTTAGTCCCAAGACACGCAAAAGAAAATAAAAAGCGGCTTGGACGAGTGGATACGATTAGACGTGAATGTATACATATAACCACATCACGTTACGCGCACACCACGTTATTCAAACGGTTCAGAGCTTAGTGCAGGCTGTGGCAATGTGAGTTGATCAGTGCAAGTGAAGGTTTTCTCCACAACATCACAGGTGTTCGAGTGACAAGTAAGCTACAAGTCTGGAAACAGTTGGTGTTGTTTGCATAAGTTTTTATGTCAAAGTGCCATGCAATGATTAGTCAGAAAACTGCGTCAGATAGGATCTGTTTTGAACAAGTCAAAAAACATTCCCAAACATGTCCGAACTCCATAAAATGGGGCTGCAGTTCAGCAGAAAATACTTCACAGTCCTGCCAAATCAACCCAACGCCTGTCGCAAGAGACAGACATATCACGTCGCTCATGTGGACCAATACTCCACCTGGACCTGAAAATGTATCCCAAAAGAGTGACTGTTATTCATGCACTAAAACCAGCAGATGCTACTCAGCGCGTCCACTTTTGTGAGTGGCTGATCACTGAGATAACAATGAATGGCTTTGGACATGGATCGTTTGTTTATTTCTGATGAAGACTGTTTCCCCTGAGTGGTTATGTCAGCTTACAGAAGCACAGGTTCTGAACAGCGGAGAATCCGCATGCCTTCCACGAAACACCATTGCATGATCAGTAAGTTGGGGTTTGGTGCGCAATGTCTGCACTCCGCATTATTATTGGTCCCTGCTTCTTTCGTCAGACACTTAATTGGGAGCGTTACATTTCCACCATTTTAATCTATTTGCGCAGCATTAACTGAGGAGGAAATGACCTACAGTTAATTCCAATAGGATGGGGCAACTGCCCATACATACATACAGCCGGCAGCACCTTGGATCACATTTACACAATCTTCAAGCCTGACAGACAGGTTAGTAGAGGTCAGTCTAGTCTCGGCCCTAGCTGGCCACCCAGCTCAAGATCTGTCAGTGTGCGATTACGTTTTGTGGGAAACATCCAAGTCTTAACTATAGCAACTATTCTCATAGTATAGCAACTATGGTACTTACGTATTATCGCACCAGGTTGACGCGATTTGTAAGTTTGAGTAAAAAAGTATGAATAGAAAAAAGTCATTTTTTAATTACAGTAATTTAATACAGTTTTTTATATATTTGTTTTAAAATATAAAATAGCAATTAAAAAACCCTTCCTCCTAACCATTAAACCTAAATTATATTTCGGGAAATCTTTTGGCTATTTCTTTTAGCACTGATTTGAAAACGTTCTTCGCCATTACAGCTTGAGCTTGGCGCCATATAAATTCGATAATGTTGAGTCAAAGATGACGGCTGTTCCTCTCTGTTTTTTGTTGCGCCATTTGGCTGAGCCCCACATGCGCTTTACATGTTGTGTGTGCGCCGTGTTGGGATCCACAAAGTTATATTTGTGATAAACAGTTCCGTACAGAAATCCAGCATTTTCAAACTCACTTGTATTGTATCCTTTCCAGCAATCCGAAAATGATGCTCTTCCTTGATATTTTGCAAATTTTTCCATGAGGGTAACGGCACTTTCTGTTGGTACATAACCAAAAAAGTTCTTCTTTTCTCGGCAAATTCCGCCGAAAACCCATTGCTGTGGTAGTACCGCCAGTGTTATTTTTTCTTTTTACAAATAAATTTCGTCTATTCCACAATAAGTTCTTCGCCGCCTATTTGCTTTCTTTCTTTCTATCCATTTAGGGCACATATCTCCCGCATGTAATATTCCAATTTACAAACAGTTTTGTCATCATTCCCATCTTCTGCACAAATAATTGAGGTAACTCTTTACACCAACAATAAAGCGCACCGCTGTCACAAATGAATCGGCTACCCTCAAACCCAATTTCCGGTTCACACACCAAATGTTGATTGCACTCTTCGACGTTCATTTCCAGAAGATTTGCTTTCCAAAATACAGTTTCATTTATGAGAATTTTTACAATACCTTCGTCGTATAATTCCATATCCCTGCAACAATTCAATAGTATCTTTTCACTCTCAGGCAGATCCCAAATACCCATATTCTGTTATTATATATCTATATTAAGTATTTCAGCATTCAATCTAACAGTAAGAAAAAATTTCTTTACGAAAAAACTACGTATAAGTAGGGTTGCCGTAAGTAGGGTCCCACATTTGGCGATTTATGCGAATTTTGACCTGGTTGCGTTAATACGTAAGTACAGCAACTATTCTCATAGTCTTTAAAAAGTGCAGCAGACCATTTCGGATGAGATTGCAGCAATTTCTGCAGTCCAGCTTCAATCTGCCTTCAGTAACTTGCTGAGCAGGGTTCAAAAGCGCCGAGAGATGAATTTTAGTCAATTTCAACATCTGCTATAGTTAGGTTAGTACTGTATTTCCTTTCCTTTGCTGTATTTCTTGTAACCTGGAACTCTGTTCTCTGGGCCACTTTTATTTGCCCCACCCTTTAGAAGCAATGAAAATGCTTGCAAATAAAGTAAAATGAAAATCAGAAAAAAAAATGTGTAATAAAAGAGAGATGAAATACAAAAACTGACACGCATAAATTATTACCTTTTAAGAGGAAGAAGTATCTGAAAAGAGGATCTAGATTTTCCATGTGTACAGCATAATTGAAATTCCCGCAAATTAACGTCTCTGCTGTGTAACGCTTCTAAATAACCTTTCTTGTTCAACTGAAGCAAGTTTAATCAATGCTGTCCATTTTGAGATTAGGCGATTAGTCTTGAACATTTTTTCTGTATATACGAAATGAACGACAAAGTTAAAACTAGTTGCTGAATCTTGTTGAGAACCCAGAAACAAATTATTCAATAAGAAAATTTCAGTAGCTTAATGTAAACTTTCTGACAACATTTGGCGACATTTTAAAACTTCGGAAAGCAGTCAGACCAGATCCAAATATAATTACATGTTTTCAAAAGGCAGTTTAAGCTTAGCTTTTAACTATTTTTGTGCGATTTATTTCACTGTTTTATCAAACTATCTTGTTAAATATATCATTGAATTGGTAATCTATATTACAGAAATCATTGGTAATCCACATCGTATCAAATTAACTGCTGTTTATTTAGAACTAATGATTTATTATCTACTTCTTTAGTGATTGTGTATTATTTAATTATCTATGTTTATATTAAAGAAAACTCTTGTTGCAGTTAAACTGTGTTTGCTACTCAAACAACACGTTTTACAGGACCCTTTACACTACTTCAAGCAAACTTTAATTTACACTACTTCACGCAAACTTTAATTTACACTACTTTATGCAAACAGTACACTTTACACTACTGTTTGATTACTTTTCTTCAGTTCAGTAACCGTTGTAAAATGTATTGTTCTTTACTTATTCTTAGCTTTTTAGCTATCTTTTAATATGATGTACTTGTAAAGAATGGAATCATTTGTAAGTTTTTGTGTTTTACTTCATTCTAATGCAATTCGGTACTTTCCGTTTTGCCGCGCAAGCGATAAAGGCTTAATGGTGCAACCGATGCCAAAGGAAATTTCGCTGGTAACCTTTACCCTCATTTTCAACAGTCGCAGCTTTTTCTTACAGATTGATTGTTCTTCATACTGACATATAATTAAATAGAATTTTTATCAGATAGTTCATTTTATTCCAAGGCCATTTTCGGTAATTAAGTCAATTAGGATGCAATCACGCGCTACCGAACCAAAATATAGAAAAGATAGAAAGTCAAGAGTTAAATTCATCAATTCTAATAAGAAGCATTAGCGAAGAAGTACTGCAGTTTTACATAATTTCTGAGTAAGCTATTCGTAAGAATTGAAATATTTCTTGCATTTAACTTGTGTTCCAAATTAAGAGTTACTTGAAATTAATGTAGATAATTACTGAGAGCATTAGATTTTTTGTAGAGGTAGTTTACGTGAGATGAGATCGCTTGGGGTTACGTATATGAACCGGCGAATCAGGATGCTGAACCTGAAAGCTTAGTAAATTCCTAAATTAATGTCTTTTACAAATTATTGTCTTAATTTATCGGTTTTTTATAAAATTTAAAAGCGATATTTAAAATGTTTATGCCTTTAAAAAAAAATTCTTAAAACTGACATTTTTTAAATATTTTTATGTGTATACTGTATGTTGTCGCCAATAAAGTCTGCTTGGCGAGATTTGGCCGGCGAAACGGAAAAGTACCTGCAATTCTAATATTATAATCAATGCAATTTATTTCACCGCTTTATTAAACTAGCTTGGGTTGATCTTTACATTTGGTAACTTGGCGTTTTTTTGGGCGAAAATTTGGCGACCAACTCTCCTACAGCAACCCTCTATTTTTTTTTCCCGCCGCCATTTTGTCTTCACGAAGTAAAGACAGTTTCTTTTCTTTTTATCTACTGAACACTTCTTCCCAACAATCTACTAGCCGAATTACACTTATGTAGAAATTTTATCTAACAAAAACTGCTTATCATGACAAATTTCACTGAAAAATTCGGAAAAAGTGCACAATACCATACTCCTTACGCGTTTTCAAAATAAACACATACACATAAACATGTACACGCCCGACTTATTTTTACTTAAAAAAAATCCCAGAATTACACAAAAATGGCATTGGCGCACACTCTTCACTATATCCATGTACACTGCTTTTTCTCATAAATTAGAAAAATTTCACGAAAATACATGACAATTTTTGAATCTTTAAACCCGGTAAAAAGAACATATATGAAATTACCTGATCGCGAAAAAGTATATACCCTTTTCAAATATGAACATTTCCACATAAAATAAATAAAATATCCAAAAACATTTACCTCTAAATCATCTATTATATTATAAACGTCACCAACGAATTCATACCGCAAGCATTACAAATACTTAGTGTCAAATTTAAATTATTTCCATGCACGGTTTTACTTCAACTTAACGGGTAATCCTAGTATAGGGTGCGGCCTTGGCGGCGATTTCTAAAATTGCGCCAACACCAAAATGATGCGTTTACGCTTGTCGCCAATTTTTTGGCAACTCAAAGTAAAGCGTCACCCAGGTTTGAGTTGCAAAAAAAGTAAACAAAATGATAATCATAAGATAATAAATCCTAAGCATACGGTGAGACACAAAAAAAACAAGCAAGCATTTAGAAATTGAAAATAATTTTGGTTGATCTTTACATTACGCCGCCATTTTGTCTTCACGAAGTAAAGACATGTTTCTTTTCTTCTTATCTTAACTGAACACTTCTTCCAACAATCTACTAGCCGAATTACACTTATGCTAGAAATTTTATCAACAAAACTGCTTAATCATGACAATATTCACTGCAAAAATTTCGGAAAAAGTGCACATAACCATACACCTTACGCGTTTTTCAAAATAACACATACACATAAACCATGTACACGCACTTATTTTACTTAAAAAAAACATCCAGAATTGCACAAAAAAAACATGCGCACACTCTTCACTATATCCATGTACACTGCTTTTTTCTCATAAATTCGAAAATTTCACGAAATACATGACAATTTTTCAATCTTTAAACCCGGTAAAAGAAATATATGAATTACTGATCGCGAAAAAGTATTACCCTTTAAATATGAACATTTCCAATATAAAATAAATAAAACATCCAAAAACTTTTACTCTAAAATCATCTATTTTACATTATACACGTCACCCAACGAATTCATACATGAAGCATTACAAATATTTAGTATCAAATATTTAAATTATTTCCAGGCCCGTTTATTCAACTTAAACGTAAACCAAATTCCTACAAGCATAAATTCACAAAATAACTATCATTTCATTCAAATCACGAACCATGTACACGTCGACTTATTTTACTTAAAAAAACATCCCAGAATTGCCCAAAAATGGCATTGCGCACACTCTTCACTATATCCATGTACACTGCTTTTATCTCATAAATTAAAAAAATTTCACGAAAATACATGACAATTTTCTCAATCTTTAAACCCGGAAAAAGAACATATATGAAATATACATGATCGCGAAAAAAGTATTTACCCTTTACAAATATGAACATTTCCACATATAAAATAAATAAAATATCCAAAACTTTACCTCTAAATCATCTATTACATTATACACGTCACCAACGAATTCATACATGAAGCATTACAAATATTTATTATCAAATATTTAAATTATTTCCATGCACATTTATTTCAACTTAAAACATACACAAATTCCTACAAGTATAAAATTCACAAAATAACTATCATTTCATTAAAATATAATTAAAATTCAAAAACACCACTTAAAATATAAATGAGCACATACATTAAATTAATAAAAATTACTTACAATCCTAATACTTTAAAACTAAATCATTGCTAATAACATTTTCCCAATAATACCAAATTCCTTTCCACCTTACATTTCCAACAATGCATAAAAATAATTAAAAATACTAAATTACCTAATCTCCTTCAGAATCTTTATTACGTGGCGGATAAACTTTTCTTCATTCTCTTTCAGAATCTTTAAAATCATACTTATCTTCAAAGCAAGATACCAGGTAAAATAAATAAAACATAATAAAACATGTTTATTTCTCTCTCACACAACCTTAAAAAACATTTCTTTACTATCCTTTTCAATACCACTAATACCCATTTCGAATTCACTTTACTTACGGCCATGGGATCCAAAAATTCACAAACACTATTTCACACAACACAGAATAAAGCCAAATACAAAGTTTCCAGATTTTTCCCGATTTCCCCCCTTTTCCGATTAAAGAACCGTAATTCGTCCATTAATATCACATGACATATCCCATGATCTCTCATTTCCCCCACACAAAATAATGCGTAATCGGAACTCTCAGTACTGCTCACATTATTACCAAAGTCCCAGGTAGTAACCTTTATCGCCTCCAAAATGTCGCCAAAAGTAGCCAAATCCCGTATGCACCGGATACTAGGATTAAGCCCTTAAACGTATACCAAATTCCTACAAACATAAAAATTCACAAAATAACTATCATTTAATTCAAATCACTAAACCATGTACACGTCGACTTATTTTTACTTAAAAAAACATCCCAGAATTGCACAAAAATGGCATTGCGCACACTCTTCACTATATCCATGTACACTGCTTTTTTCTCATAAATTAGAAAAATTTCACGAAATGCATAACAATTTTCTGAATCTTTAAAACCCGGTAAAAAAGAACATATATGAAATTACCTGATCGCGAAAAATACATACCCTTTCCAAATATGAACATTTCCCCGTATAAAATAAATAAAATATCCAAAAACTTTTACCTCACATTATCTATTATTACAAACTTCACTAACTAATTCATACCGCAAACATTACAAAATGGTTACAAATACTTAGTGTCAAATATTTAAATTATTTCCATGCACGTTTTTACTTCCACCTTACATTTAGAACAATGCATAAAAATAATATCCTCAAATAATTAAAAATACTAACTTACCTATTCTTCTTCAGAATCTTGATTACGTGTCCGATAAACTTTTCTTATTTCTGTTTCAGGATCTTTTAAAATCATACTTATAGTTCACAGCAAGGTACCAGGTTAAAATAAATAAATTAATAAAACATCTTTACTTCTATCTCGCACACCTTAAAGAAACACTTATTACTACCCCTTTCAATCCCACTAATATTTCGAATTCACTTTAGTTAGGGCCATGGGATCCAAAAAATTAACGAACACACTGTTTCACACAACACAGAATAAAACCAAATACAAAATTTCCAGATTTTTTCCCGATTTCCCCCCTTTTTCCGATTAAAGAACCGTAATCCGTCCATTAATATCACATGACATATCCCATGATCTCTCATTTCCCTCACACAAAATAATGCGTAATCGGAACTGAGTACTGCTCACATTATTACCAAAGTCCCAGGTAGTAACCTTTATCGCCTCCAAAATGTCGCCAAACTACCAGTTACCATATTCTAAAGATCAGCCCTAGCTTGTTCAATATATCATTGCACTGCTAATCTACACTTCATCAATCATTGGTAATCTACATAGCATCAAATTAATTTCTGTTTATTTAGATATAGTGATTTATTATCTCCTCATTTAGTGATTGTGTATTATTTAATTATCTATCTTTACATTAAAGGAAACTCTTCCTGAAGTTAAATTGTATTTGCTGTGCAAACAGCACTTTTTACAGTTCTCACTCTGAATACTTTTCTTCAGTTCCGAAACCGTCGTAAATTATATTGTTGTTCTCATCCTTTTTTCATTTGGACCTCTCTATACTATATATTTAATTCATAATCAGCGTCTATCACATATAACACATAAGGGGTGCACAGCACGGACATGCATTATGAAGCATCTTATCTACCATTAAATAATGATAAACCTGCTTTGCATGTAAAGTGGTTCACGTTTGTTTTCGGACACATGTGTTTTTCAGATTTATTTGCAGTATCACTTAATAAATATTAGCGAAATTATTTTACTTTTTTTATATACATTATTTATCAACTTTTTTAAAACTTACTTGTTCTGAAAAAAGTTATTCAAGACGTTTGGGGGAAAAAAAAAACATTTTTATACAAAAAATTCTGAAAATGAACTTTTCATTTTCGTAAGTTCATTTTCAGAATTTATATATTCAGAACGTTTAATTTTTTATTTAACTGTTCATTGAAAGTGTCGGAAAGTATTCCGACACTTCAATAAACAGTTCATATTTAATAAATGAGTGGAAATAATGGGACGTTCAATATTTCGTTGGATATCGTTTAGGTAACACTGCTCTTTTCATGAGCCTTGGTATGTATGTACAGTACATGTTTCATAAAACTTTAGTCCGGAGAATATGCAGAAGTTTTAATACCTTCGGTATTCTTCTATAATAATTACAAGCGAACAACAGTCTGTATGTTAATGATCGTTAATCTGATAAACTTCAGTGAAATTTGCATTCCACGTTTTCCTGCTGATGCTTTTTAGTTTTCTTTAAGAATATTTATATACTTATATTAATCAATACTATTTTCGATTCAAGCTACATTTCCTATTTCAAAGTTAGCGAAACATTTCCAAATCTCAAACCCCGTGTCTAATTATAGGCTTTTAATTCAATTCTTAATTTGTTCTATTGGATCCAAATATATTAAATTTGGAATTTTCTTCAAATATAACAATGTTTCAGTATGATAAATCTTTGCGGACGCCAGGTATATTTTCCTTGTTTTCTTGTTTACGAAGAATTTTCTTCTTACTTGACTGCCCATTGTATCCGTGTGCCCTAAATGACTCTTCTAAAAACTTCAGGGTTACCTTTTATAAAAACATCATTGTTCTAAATGTGCTAAAAGTTTTAAAGTCGTTTTAGGCCTATTTTGATCTTTCTCATAATAAATCTGCATTTCTTTGGTATTAACTTGGAATGTGAGCCAGACTTCAGTGCACATTCTCCACGCAATTTCTATTTTTTTTATTTTATTTATTTATTAAACGAACGATCGATAAATGCTTTACATTAAGACTATTTTGGATATTTTTAATAAATATACCAACTTTTTGAATTTTTAAATATCTAACTGTATTGATAATAAACTTGTAGCATGTTGTCATGTTCACTTCAGATGTAGAAGAAGTGTTATATATTTTGATAAACAGGTAAAAGTTTCTAAATGCAGACGATTGCTGCTTTGATGTATTTTCATAAACATTATAACAAGACACAGTGTGTATCAAACCATTTTCACAAAACTTTGGAGTTTCTGAATTATTATGTTAGTTACTGGTTTGCACTTTTGCACAAATTATTTTATTACCAAGCATATCCACTAAATGGCCCAGTGCTGGTTTTAAGATAACCCTTTTACAAATGTATATTTAAAATGCTACAGCATACTGTATTAAAGGCAAATGAGTATTTGACACAGAAACAATTTAAACAATGCAATCTACAAATCATTTTGCTAACCATGAAATGTACATTGCCAGTTTGGTATTACATTTTTTGCTTTCTATCTAGTTTTACGTGTGACTTGGTTGCGTTAAAGCAATTATTGTTGGCAGTATCAAGTACCTCGTAATGCACTTAAGCTTTATATTTTCTGTGTATAGGGAAAACTTTCATTTTTAATATGAACTTTGTAAAGTGTTCCAAATGTATAATATTCTACCCTTTTAAATTTCAACCATGCAATTTTAGAAAAAGTCGCCCATGACAACAAGGATTATTCGAGTGAACGTGTTGTAAATGAGGATCAGAACACAGTTTAAACTCTTTTTTGCGCTGTCGTAGTGATCGCATTTTGATAAAGGTTCACTTCTTAACCTAAAATTTTAAAAAGTGAAATGTGCCTCCCAGACGGTATACAGGCCAAGAGAGCGTAGTGAGTTTTGAAAAGCCGGGGTTCGAATAACAGACAAGGCATAGATGTTTGTAAATTAATAGTGTCTTTGCAACATGGGGACACTTTAAATGTGTGTCGAGCCTTAAGTCCTCTTTAGAAGTTGGCTGTAAGGAAAAAGAGGTAAGAGACCCTAGGACCTGCCCCCCCCCCGAAGTGTTCTCCATCAGAATAGGGGGCGGAACTGAGCGACTCTTGCCAACGAGAGGCGCAAACTTGGACTTACCTGTGTATAAACCCACGATGAGTTTCGTGGGTTTCTTCTAACTTTACTGCAAGGCAAGTGAGATAAGTCACAACACAACAGATAACAACAAAACTAAAATGTTACTCGATTAGAAGTTTATTTTATTATGTAACTCAAATAACAAATCTGACACTCATCTATGCCGAATTTTAATCCATATCTTTATGTTAATTTTCATGTCAGAGAGCAACATTACCATTATCAAGATTAAATTGTGGTATTGGAGTAGTCTCCACCAAACATAAGGAAATTACATTTGTTGTCATAGAATTGCATTATAGAAATTTTGGCATTATAAAGAACAGCATTAGGCGGTTATTTAATGCAATAAAGGTTACATTATTAATGACGTTATTAATTTTTCTTTTAATTCAATTTTTAACGTACATTGTAAAATTTGGTATTACAAATAACAGTATTAGGTGGTTATTTAATACAAAATAAATATTCCATTATTAATGATGTTATTATTCTTTTTCCTTTCAATTCAGCATGTGACTGTGGACAGAATGGAAATGTTCGCTCGAGGGTAAAACTAAAAAGTTGCAACTGCAATCAAGGATATCAAGAATATGACGGCCAGTGTAAAAGTAAGCTAAGCTGCACTCAGTTATATTTCACATACGATTTATGAATTTTGTTTTCAAAGCTTTTGAAATAGTTTGTCATAACAGCCAATTTTGAATAAGCATTTGATGCTCCAGGCATCCGTACACTCACAGGGGAAGATCATAGGAAAATTTAAAAAAAAATATTAATATACGCCATAGTTTCAAATAAATTACATTCTGTGAATATGTTGATTTAAGAATTCTAATAAATGTAATTCCTCAACTAATAGACGAACACCAAAAACTTTCTTACCAATGACGATTAACATTCTGCATTTAATTTGCAATAATCTATTTTAAAATTTAAGGCACTACAAACGAAATATTAACTAAGGAAAATTAATGCTGTTAAAATCAGTACTTTTTATATTAACGTTCCTGTACATACTTTAACAACTTAAAGTTAAAATATTTATCTACTTCGATTATAAGATGTTCATTTAATTTCATATATGGCTTATTTCTTCAAACGTAAAACCATTATGTCTTTTTCAAATGTTTTTGACCTCTATCTTCATTCTCAAATTTTTTAATTGGAACCTATTTCGAAATAAATTTCCTTTTTCATTTTTCTTCAAACCGAAATAAAGCAATAATTTTATGATTCATCTTCTTTTATTTTGAAAAATTCGCTGTACATTTCGTTACGATTTGAGATTATTATTAGTATAAGTGATACTTTACGAAGTGTCGTATTTTTAAAACATATTCTGTAGAAGCATTCTTTATTCTTACTGATTCTAAAAAAATATCTGATGCGGACATCGCCTGACTTCCTTGTACGGCCTATTAAATTATACAAAATGTTACTTGCATTTCATTTAAACTTATTTCCTCGAATTTCACTTAAGATATAAATGTCATTCAATCAATTCAGCACTGACTTCTGAAATCAGGCAACGGTAAAAAATAAATAATAATAATAATAATAAAAAAAAAAACTCAAAACACCATTCATGACAAATTGTCAAATACAGGGAAGCCTAAACCTAGAGTTAAAAACCGTTAAAAAACTGTTTTTACAATTAAAAACTAGAGTTTGAATTAATTAAAATTAGGCAGAAGGACAGATTTTTCGGTATACAAAAATTGGTCCGTTTGACCCAACTCGGACAGGTGACAGGTGACGGAGGACGGGGACGCCTGATGCTTAACAGAGGTAAAACAGGCATGTGTCCCACGCCCTCCCCTACCTAGAGGCAACAACTCCCTGGAGCCGCAAGAGGCCCGCCCCGGGAGTTTATTGAGATATTAAAATGAGTTTGTTCACGTGGCCAAACAGGGGCGTCTTAAGTGTACAATGGATACTTTTGTAGACATACTATTTGGCATCTTAATGGTAAGTCATACATGCAGCTTAAGCATACACATTTGAAATACATGACAAATAAACACACATAGAATAAACACAGTTCAACACAAAATATACAAAACGTAACAGTACACGATACAAAGTACACACAATACGACATTAAACAGCATAAAACATATATAAACATTACGTTAAACACACACACATTACATTAAACACATAAAACTACTTATATAAGAAAACGAAAAATACATGAGAGCACGGGAGAATCAAAACGCACTATGTTTAACATGAACACACATAGGCACATTACGTTTAACATGCGGAACAAAACGCTATGCGTTTGTCATACATGGGCAGTAGATATTTACATTGATGTTGATGCTTATTCGTACAGGAAGTTAAATTGTATTACAGTATTCATACATTATGTTCACAGTTATGCATGCGCAGGGTATAATACAGTTATACATGCACCGTTATGCATGCGTAGTTATACAGTTATATAATATTGAAAAGTACAGTTATACGTGCGGAGTAACATTACATGGTACTTAAACAGTCTGCTTAATTATACAGTACATTATTCATAAAGTATGCTGAATACATTATATTATTCATGCAGAATGCTTATTCGGGCCCCCCTCGACAAAAAGGACACTGACGTTGGGGCAGAAGCTGACTTAATTCACTGTGCTACTAAGTTTCAAATGTAAACAAATGGCTGTCTCATTAGGCTTAATTTAAACAACTTTTAAATTCTCGATAATTGTACAATTATTGCATACAGATTAATTAAAAGCCAAAAAACCTTACCCGGAACATAAAAAATTATAATTTAATCACTTTTAAAGGTTTCCCCAACTGGATACTAGCGGGAGCCGCTACACATTTCCTAAATCGCGTTGTAAAAGTACTACGTTGTAAGATAATTTTCGAGGTTGGAAACCATCTTTGGACCGAAAACACATTGTAAAGCTAGCGCGTTGCAGGAGGTATACCTGTAGTTATGTATTTCGATGCGAATAATTTATATACTTGGTCTAGGAGTCAATATTTATCTTACGATGGATTTATATATGCAGAAGGAAAAAATATTCACTATGTGTTAGAAAATTTGTATAAATATCTATAAAAAGATTACATACTACATGTTAATTTAGAATATGCAAAAGGGTTTCGCACGAGGGGAAAAATACCAGATGATACAAGAAAAGTTATTAACAACCCTGCATAATAAAATTCATTACATCGTTCATTATAAAAGTTTGAAACAGTATTTAGACCAATGTATCGTTGTGCAGTCCTATATTAATTCCACCGATATCTTTTACTGAACATTTATCTTAGAGTTATATATATATTCTGCCACCTGTTCGAAATGCAATGTGAAACAATTATTAATTTTAACATTCAATTATTAACTTTAACAAAATAAGAGATAATAAATGTCCATAAAAACCGCTGGTAACATTTAAAGAATTCAAATTTCTTATTTATATTTCTATATCGTCATAAACCTTCCTCAAAAGTAACATATTTCAGGAACATATTACAGATTTAAACTCAACAATTTTTTTCATATGCGCATTAGCTAACAGGTGATCTCTGCCAAAACGGTTTTTTAGTATATCAACAGCCACCGTATAGTTTTCACTAGGAAATGATAATCCACTGATAGCATTTAAAGCTAAACCTCCCAAAAGCGATTTTATAATAAAATTCCTCAACCGAGGTGAGACTTTCGTTTTGGTGCATAAAATTACGAAACTGATTTCAGAATTCAAGCCAAGAACGAAGGATCACCGTAATATTTAGTAATAGTTAATTTCGGCAATTTTAAAGTATTCATTTTAGAAGTTTTCAGCTTCGCAGATACGTTTTCCTCACTAGAAATTTTAGCTTCAACTTTACACGCGTTTTTCTTTATTTTTCCCTAAATTATACATTTAAAACTCATAATTCTTTCCTGATATTTCCTGCGCGGAAATTACTTCCGTTTTTAACTCCTCTTCCGTAGCGATGAATTTTTCAGTCTACGAATCATATTGTTTCAACAACTGTGATTCTTAAAGTAAGATTTCGAATAATTCTTTTAATCTTTCATCCGCTCATTCACCCTCTTTTAACAATACAGATTCTATTCCATTGATTAATTTAGTAGTTAAGCGACACGTCACCGTTGCCTTATACATAGCTACTATTTTACCATTAAATTCTAGCAATTATAATGAAACTGTTTATTCAACAACATTCCCGTTTAAATAGCGGCTTTCCAATAACTTTCTTCGGCCGTTATTCACCTCCATTCATCACGTCCATATCACCAAAAAAAAATGTAGTGACGAATTAAGCTGTACCGTTGCTGATACCTATATTAATTCCACTGAAATCATTTACTGTATACGGTTATATACAAGTCTTCTGCCACCTGGCAGGTATATGTTACAGCAGGGATGGGCAAACTACGGCCCGCGGGGCAAATCCGGCCCACCGGAAGGTTCTATCTGTCCCGCGGATAGAATTTTAATTTGCCCGTCTGAGGCAAATTAAAAGATATATATTATTTATATATTATATATCCATTTCCTTTTCTAGATTGTTTAAATATTATTTTTTCGTCCCTTTTTTCCAAAGGACTGATGATCTTTTTACTTTCTCTATTCTTGTTCTACAAAACAGAAATCAACGGAAATAGCAAGTACAGACAGCTTTCAATCGGTAAAAGGTTAAAAGCGGAAGTTCTTTGTTAGTTATAGCTGTAGATTGGCGCCAACAAGCGTTATTTCTTTCTGAAGGAGGAGACATATGGGAATCCAATGTAGGTGAATTTAACTTCACATATGGCAGACTGCGCATTTTAAGATGCAGCCAGCCACTTTTTCTTTTGGCGTGATTTCTAATATTATTGACTGCGTATGGAAAGATTACGGTCATATAACATGATTGTGAATAATGGTAAAATTATTAAAAGTATAGCGTAGCTAGTGCTTGTTTGGGTTATTCGTAAAATATTTCAACCCCAAAATGGGTATTAAAAACGAAACGTTGATTCAGAGTGCCGTGCTTTTAATGATAAATGACCCGGAAATATTTTTTACAGTTGTAAAAGGTAAAGCAGTGTGTCTCATCTGCAGCGAAGCTGTAACAGTTGTCAAAGAATATAACATTTTCCGTCATTTCACATCCAATCATACGAATTCCAGTTACGAGTTAGATTTACGAAATTAATTTCGGCATGAGTCAAAGACTGGCCGATTTAAATTTTGCTCTATAGCTTTGGATGAAATCATTGATATGAGTATCAATATAAATGAGTATCTGCTCAATTAGTATTATTTATAAGAGGTGTTGATGAGAACTTTGAAATTACCGAGGAAGTGGCGTGCATGCGTTCTTTAAAAGGAACTAGAACGGTATGTAATATTTTTCGTGAATTTAAGGCAACTTTGAAATTGCCTGTAAGAAATATATGCAATATTACTGACCGATGAAGCACCAAATATGACAGGAAAAAAAATCTGGATTTCTTGGAAGCTTTAATCAAAGCTATCCCGGGAACAATAATGTTTTTCTACATTGTGTTTTACATCAAGATGCTCTGCATGCAATCCTGAAGCATGTAAATACTATTCGATCTCGTGGGCTTACTCACAGGCAATTTCGAGATTTTCTTCAGTCCGTGAAATCTGAATACTCTGATGTACTGTATTACACGAAAGTAAGGTGGCTTAGTGCAGGATGTGTTTTGGAGCCAGTTTGGCAGCTGAAAGGCGATATTGTGTCGTTTTTCCATGAGAAACGATGTTCTGCGAAGTGCGAAATGTTAGAAGACGCAGAATGGCGTTCGGACTTTCCATTTTTCGCATATCTTCTTTGTCATATGAGCAACTTGAATGTCAAGATGCAACGGAAAAATCAATTTATCGACGATATCTAGGTCCATCTCGAAGTTTTTAAACTAAAACTTAATCTGTTTGCTGGACAGCTAGCTAAGAACGACTTGTCTCATTTTCCGATGTTAAATTCAATACCCTCAGTAAATGAAGAGAAGCTTAAGAATGATGAAGATGGCTTGGAAAAAACTGCATTTTGAGTTCGAACACTGATTTCAAGATTTTAGTGCCATTCAAACAGAATTGGATATTTTTACCATGCCTTTCAACGTAAATTGTGTAGCAATGAGGTCAGATTTGCAGCTTGAATTAACTGAGTTGCAATCATCATCTCAAGCAGTTGTTTCTAAATATGCCAAAGTTAGAGTTTAACAAATCATTATCGAAAGTAAGTTTCCCAAATTTAATGTCTCATGCTCATAAAATCAGTGCCAAAGTGTTTTCAACTATGAAACTTAGAAAGAATTATTTCAGAAGTAGACTGACAGATGAGCATTTGGTCTCGTTCCTTAGAATTGTAAGAATTATGTTAATTTTATTAAACAGTTAAATTGAAGTTAAAGTTCCTTTCCTGTCAAATTCTTAACTTCAACTTACTACTTCCGGCCAGAAAGTAGTTTTGGAATTACTCTGAATACTTATTGAGGAGGAGCGGTATTTAAACCGCGAAGTTCTACTTGCTGAGTTTCAGAGAATCAGGAGTTTCTGATTTGCAAGCGTCTGCCTTTTGGCTACTCTCTCTCTCAAAGCTGTTATTACGCTCGGCCGTACTCAGGCCCTTGATAGGCTTCGTAGTGAAGTACAGTTAAGGGACCAACTCGATTAGAATCTTGATAGGTTCGGCTATATCTCTTTAGTTAATCTCAGTTTTAGTTTATTTCTTAGTCTCTTAAGTTCAAGCCCAAGTGTCGGCTTTTATTGTACACTGCAAGACGAAGTTTTGTTAAATCTTATTGGAATAATAAAGGCTTAGTTACCCTTCCATCTTGTTGTTTCTTGTCAACACAAACTTAAGCGATTATTCGCTAATTAGTTCTTAAGGTTACTAACTTTTGACTGCAAATGCACAGTGGTAAACCTCACAGAATCAGCATATCTCACTTCGAACCCCAATATAAAGAACTTTTAAAAATAAAATCGCAATTTCATTCACCTCAACAACATATTTAAATTATAATAATTGTATATTGGTTTTAAAATATTAGAAAAATTTATCTTGGCCCGCCAAACTTTTTTTTTCCGATTTTTTGGCCCGCGACCGAAAACGTTTGCCCGTACCTGTATTATAGCATATTGGGTTTCTGCCACTTGCCACGTACGATGCATTACGCCATAAGTGGTAAGACACCCAGCATCTTCGCATGTCCTCTCCCTTCACGTTCAAAATAGAATGTGTGTAAATTCCTAAAAGAAAACTATTAACAATTCACGTTGCATAATTTCTAATTGAAAGTTAAATATTAACTAAAATTACTAATCATAAGAAAATTCGCTGAAATCATCTAAGTAAAACGATTTCGCCGTTAAAATATGTTAAATTCATTTATATGCAGTAATTTAAAAAGATGATAAATTTCGTGAATCTTTTCAAAAATTAAGATATACACTTCTTTCTTTAGAATGCGATTGTGGCAAAAAAGGAAAAAGTTGCAGTTTTGACAGTTCTGGAAATCAGAAATGTGAATGTGAGAAAGGCTATATTCAAAAAGGCAACAATTGCGAAGGTAAAGTATATTTCTCTTATATTTGCTATGTTGTCCGGAGTAAAATTTTATTCCCTATATTATACTAAAGATGGTTTAATCATACCGGAATATGTAAAAATTCCTAAAAGAGAGAAAAATGAAAATTCACTTTACATTGTTTATAATTAAATGTTAAATATTTTCTGAAATTGCTAATGAGAAATTAATTGGCTGAAATCATCTAATTAAAATGATTCTTTGTGTTAATTTTGTTTATATGCAGTAATTTTTAAAAAATAGATAATTTTGAGGAAACTTTCCAGAAACAATAATATACACTTCTTTCTTTAGAATGCGATTGCGGCAAAAAAGGAAAAAGTTGCAGTTTTGACAGTTCCGGAAGTCAGAAATGTGAATGTGAGACTGGCTATAGTCAAAAGGGCAAGAAATGTGAAAGTAAAGTCTATTTCTTTTATATCTGCTATGTAAAAACAGCGGATTAGAGTTATATTCCTTATACTGCAGACGAATGAATTGTACCGGAATTTGTGTAAAATACTAAAACAAAATTTCGATTCAGTTGGCATCGTTTGTAATTAACTGTTAAGTATTTTTTAAAATTACTTATGATAAGAGATTTTTCTGAAAACATCTAATTAAAAGGTTTCCTCGAGTTAAATTTATGTATATGCAGGAATTTAAAAAAATTGATAAATTTGGTGAAAATTTCCTGAAACTAAGATATACACATCTTTCTTTAGAATGTGAATGCGGCGAAAACGGAAAAAACTGCAGCTTTGACAGTTCCGGAAGTCAGAAATGTGAATGTGAGACTGGCTATAGTCAAAAAGCCAACAAATGTGAAAGTAAAATCTATTTTTCTTATGCTTAATATATTGTTCAAAATGTTCTTAATTACAATGATAACAAATGATCGAAAAATATGAGATTGTCTGTAGATTCATAAAAAGAAAAAATGAAAGGTTTACCTTGTATCGTTTGTAATGAAGTGTTAACTACTATTTAAAATTACTATCTTTAAGAGGAAAAAAAACAGTTGAAATCATTTATGAGGTTTACATTGATCTAGTGAACTTAATTAGTTCAAAATGCTTAATAGAAGCGAAGCGAATTACTTCTAGGTCTAAAAGTAACTGCAGAGTTAGATACAGATTTAGCTAAATCCTTTTAATACTTCATACAGATCTTAGAACATATATGCAGGTTCTTGAGATAAGAAATGAAACCGCAACTCGTAGTACTGTAAGTAAACAGTAACAGCCAATTTCAAATTACATCCGAACTACTACACAAAAGCTACGGAATTTAAATATACAGGAAATTTGGTACAATCCTCTACCGGCGTAACAAATTCTATAATGTCTGCAGCGATAGCGTAATAACGAATAATTCGAAATTATCAAATTTTCAAGAATTAAAGTAGCGTGGAAGTGCAGGCCACAACCGCTTGGTGTCTTATAATCCACAAACCACGGTTTATGCATTATCTAACTAACTTGCCTTCAGGTGAGGAAAGGGAAAGTAGAAGTTACAGTAAATTATTAGAAGAAACCGGTTATTTAAAAAATAATAACTGTTCGTCTTTGTCTACCAGATCTCATTTCCTATAGACATTGCAAAGATTTTAAATTCTAAATCAAGACATGATCCCTAACGTTTACAAACATTAGTTTAAAGTTCTAAAACAAAATTTGATTTTTGACAAAAGATCAAGTTTTAAAGTAGGCAATATCATGTAATAAATACATTTTATTGACTCTTAACTCCTTCCAGGCATCTGAAAGGAAATGTATTTTAGCGGAACACATATTCAAATGACAATGCGCTTCAATTTGCCATTTCACCATCATCAAAATCGTTTTACACTATGCGTTTTCTCTTACCATCAAGTTCTTACTTGTGCTCTCTGATACTGCACTATATACAAGTACGTATGAACATGCACAAAAATTTCTGCAACTACCTCCTAATAGAAAACCTACTTATTAATCACCTATTATTGCATTATTAGGTGCGCAATGTTATGCTGGAATTAGTACAGTGAATTAAAAGTTAGACCCTAGATTAGTACTGTGTGGTAAATTAATACACTATTACTGATAAAACAAAATCATCATGGGACATACAGTGATATTGAGGAATCTTTGCACATTAGTATAAAAGCATCAATAAGATATTAGATGAATGTTTGTCCATAAAAAAGATTTGTTTGCGCTGGATCCCGCATAATCTTACAAACGCTCGAAAGAAAGCTCGTGTCGATTTGCGCAAAGAAATGCTGGAAAAATGCGTTCATGGTAAACCAAAGGCTGCATATAGGATTAGGATTAGGAACGGGGGACATGGGTACGATCCCTTTACCGTTATGGTTAATTGGTTTAGCGCCACGTCCTTCAATATCCAGAGCAAGGCCAGAAGAGGCCACACGTGAGACTCGTCGCCCAGACGCCCAGACCCAGCACCCTATTCATCCGGGTAGCAGTCCAGCCGACGAAAGTGCCCCCGAGGAATACTCTAAGCGAAAATGCCGGGTCCAGTATTAATTTGTTTCCAGGAATAAAACGTACAGTGCCAAACAAGGGCAGAATCTTTACATAGGTTAATATACAATTACATAGTTGATCACAATAAGATTATAGAATTATGACATTATAAATACCTGGAATTATCCGCCAAACAGTAGGTCTATTACAATAATATACATATGCGAAATTTGGTTAAGAGTAGTAACAATTTGTGCGAATTATAGTAGGCTACTCGTATTTGACAAATTACCTTTTAAGTATAAATCTAACCATTGCACTTATATATGTCATGTTGTTTAGAAAGGCTGCGTATAACATCTACACAGGCGGCGAATCATGGATGTATGCGTATGAGCCTGAAACAAAACAGCAGTCGACTGTATGGATCTTCCAGGAGAAGCCAAATCCAACAAAAGTTGTTCGCGGAGGAAACACATCGAAGCAAACAGTTGCCTAGTTGTTCAGCATTCCCGATCACGTGGCGACAGTGGCGTTACAGCAAAGCACGACGACCGATCCCTAATGGTACACGAACATTTGTTTGCCAGAAACCAATGGAGAAATTTTAAAAAAGCAAAAGAATAGGCGAAGTTTTCTTCATCATGATAATGCAAGCCCTCACACACCAGCTCAAACAAAGGAACTTTTGACGGTCCAAACCATCGAATTGATGCGCCATCCGCCGTACAGCCCTGATTTGGCACCCAATGACATTTTATTTTATTCCTGCATGTCAGATATAAATTACGTGGTTAGTGATTTGCGACATCCTAAGGAGCGGTATGTTGTGAAGTTACCACAATCGGAGTCGAAAAAGTGCTTGGAAAATTGGTTCAAACGCATGCAAAAAGTTTTGATATTAATGCAGAATATTTTGAAAAACAACAAAACCAATTTCTACCATAAACATTTGTTTCTCATTATTAAGTCCGAAATATAAACAGCAACTGTCGTATAGTTTTTAAAATATTCATAAAACTGGTGATATTTTTCTGAAACTAATAAATGTACTTCTTTCTTTAGAATGTGATTGTGGGGAAAAAGGAACATCTTGCAGCTTTGAAGCTTCTGGAAATCAGAAATGTGGATGTCAATCGAGCTATAGTCAAAAAGACAACAAATGTGAAAGTAAAATCGATTTTTTTATCTTTACTATGCTGTACAAATCGCAGGATTATAATTTCATTTCTTATACAATACTAATAGATGTATGAAATATACCGCAAGTTGTGTAAAATCATAAAAGAAAAATAAATAATTCACTTTCTATCGTTTGTAATGAAATTGAAATATTATCTAAAATTTTTGCTGATGAGAGAAACATTTGAAATAATTTTATTAAAGAAACTGGTCATGTTAAATTCAGTTATATACTATATGTTTCAAAAAACTGATTCAAGTAGTGATACCTTTCTGAAACTAATATATGCCCTTTTTTTTTTTTCTTTAGAATGTGATTGCGGGGAAAAAGCGAAATCTTGCAGCTTTGACGCTTCCGGAAATCAGAAATGTAAATGTCAGCCTGGCCATAGTCAAAAAGACAATAAATGTGAAAGTAAGATCTATTTATTATATTGATTTATATTCAAAAGAGGAAGAGAATTTTTTTTCCTTCACTATTCCAATATGTATAGTACACACAGTGTATAACAGTTGATTATCACAATCTTATGCTCTGACAAAACATAGCAAAATTAAATATTTTCTGGAACTTTCTCGAAATCAAAAAGAGATATTTATTTATTTAATGTTAAATGCACGTGCTTTGTATTTTTAATTTTCCAGCTTAGCTTTCCTTTAATATTCATCACGCGCTGCATTCCGCGGAGGAAAAAACAATTTAATTTATAATTCAACTAACATTAGCTATTTAAATACGAAATCCGTAACAATATTAATTATTTCTGATATCATTCACTTCAGTGTACAATAAACAGTGCTTACCTGAAAATGTAGCTCAAACGATGTATTCTGTGAACAGAACTAAAAAAATGGTCGCGAAAATCCCTACGACAAACAAACGCTATGCAGACAGCAAACTCTTTCGTCAGTCTCTAAATACTGTAGAATGTGAATCCAAACACCACAGAATATAGTTCAATGATTTCGAAGTACCACATCAATAAAAATATGCTAAAAAGTGTTAATATTTTTAATAAAAAATAACTAAAATTGCAAGCTATCAGTATAAAAGAATCATTTATTTAGAAAGGTTTACTGAAACACATAGCAACGAATCGGGGAGAGGGAGATCAGCGCTCAAGAATACCTCCCATTAAAGACGAATTACGCGAGCAAGGTTAAGAAAGGTCAGGTTGGGGAATATTGCGAATTTCTTGTCGTCACATTAAACGGTTGCTGACACGTGTATGTGACATCCGTACGACATTCACATCCGCATCACAATGCGACATTTCTGCGACATTGCATCGTAATTACAAATGTAATGTGAAGAAAATGCAACATTGAGAGGTCACTGAAACGTCATAGCAACTGTGCTGCTGTACGGGTATCACAAACAATAAAATTTTTATTTCAAATAAAAATGCAAAATTAAATTGATTTTCAATATTTAGAAGCTATAAATAATATTTAAAACACGGAATTTATGCATAATAAAACGCATTAATTTTTAAATAAAATGTCAACAAAGTATCGGTTACCATAAATAACTTGTCCAGCAAAGGGTTTACCATAAGTCGTATCGTTCGCCAGAAAACAAAATCGCCAAAATCCGTGCAACCGTCTGCCAAAGTAGCACCGTGTTATCTTCTTGTTAATTATGTCCGCGTATTTTGTCCATTAAATTAATAAATTTCTCTACAGTTGTTATCAATAACACTACTCCTATAATTCGTAAATACAGCTACATCTTACATAAATAAATAAGTCACGGAACACTCAAGTTACTCGCCTTGAGCTCAAAGGAATAAATTTCCTAACATAAAAAATAATATTTTTGCCATTCACACAAATTCAGTTGTAAAGCAAAAAGTGCTGCCAGTAACAAAATTATCGTATAATTATAATGATGACATAGAATTAGATATTGTGAAAATAAATAAGGCCAGGAAAAAAGAAATACAAATATTAAATACATATCCAAAGCTATTTGGAGAATTACATTGTGTACAATGGTGGTTTTTTTCTACATAAATTTAATCGGTTTATTATTTCGAATTATTAAATTGCTGCTTTTATTTCTATGGACGGATTCTTCTTCATCAATGGCGAGACAGCCCAGGATGGGCCCTTGCCTTCCTCAGAATAGAATTCCAAGCTCTTCTATCCCTGGCCATGGACATCCAATTGGTTATTTTTTAAATTCTTAAGTCTGTTTCCAAACAGTCGCAACCACCTAAGTTTAGGTCTCCCTCTTTTTCGGGTGCCCAATGGTCTGGCGGAGAAGATCTGTTTAGTAACTCGACTATGGACGGAATTTCTTAGAATTTATAATCGATAGTTGTTTTAGAGAAATATCTTCAAATTTGTCATCTGATTCCGATTTTAGAACATAATTTTAGTACTTTATTTCACCTTTTGATATTATGTACAGAGATAAAGTTGCAAAATTATATTTAACATATATTTCTTGGTTCTAGTACATTATTTTCTTTAAAATGAATTAGCATTTCAGAAAAACATGTGACTATGTTACATATTGCTCAAAATGTTGAACAAAAATTAAACTTTGTCAAGGCGGTAAGAAAAAAAAAAAGTTTTAATTTGAAAACGTGAACAGAGTCTGAAATTATTATTAAAATTGTGCTTAAAACGGAACGTTTGGTTATGTGATATAAAATTACTACTGTATCTAATAAAGATGCATGTTGCAATAAAATACACTTTCAATTCTGTTACAGCAAACCGTGAACTAAGAATAATTAGTTAAACATTTCTTAGGATACAGCTTGCAGTGCACAGAATGCTGGTAAAATTAAACGCAAAACTACAAAATATGCTAGAAATGCATTTATTAAAGTTCAGACATTCCATTACGTAATAACGAATAAAATCAAAAAGCTAGATTTTTCAATGTTTTTAAGTATTTCTAGTTCTAGTTCCCATCTTTGAAATTTTAAAATTCCCTGTATAAGAAATTGATTTTCAAAAACCAATATTGAAAATTTTTGGTAGAATAGAAAACCACTTGAATACGTTTTGTTGGCTTGAGAAATACTTAAAATATCACCCTTTTTGACCATTTGTTGGATATCTTGGTGTGGCCAATGTGTAGAATCTTTGACATGATATCGCCATTGAGACCACTAACTTAATATTTTTAATACACTGGTGTGCAAACCTTAAGCAACAGCAGGGTTTTTTGCCATAACTCCACGAGAAATCAACTGAGAGACATGAAATGCAGAAATGAAGGAGAGTATTATGTACGTAAAAGGATGACGAAAGCATCGAAACTGGAAAAGGAATACAATGCATACGGTACGGAATCAAGCAAACACAAGCTTTATTGAACGCATAGTATCGTGACTCATGATTGTTTATCCAAGAGGAAGAACAACAAGCAGATGTTTCTTAATATGCGATAAGCCCTCCCCTCACTGTAATGGTTGCTGCGTACCGTCTCCGCATACTCAGAACCAGCTGGTTTGTTTGAGTTGTTGGGTGATCTCCGGAGGATGTAAGCGTGCTGTAGTGCATCTCCCCAAAGCATCCCACACATGTTCGATTGGGATTTCAATCTGGGGAGTACGCTGGCCAATCCATTCGATTAATATCTTCACTTTTCAGAAGCTCCTCAACAGCAAGAGTCCGATGTGGCCGTTCATTGTCATCCATAAAAATTAAGTCTGGGCCAGTGGCACCTCGGAACAGACGCACATGGGGAAGGAGTACCTCTTCACAATAGTGATCCCCGGTTACAGACCCTCTGTCGATAACGTGGAGCTCAGTTCGCCCGTTCAGCATAATGCCTCCCCAGACAAGAACTCCAGGACCACCGTTACGGTGTCTTTCCTTGATGTTACTGGGATAAAACCGGGTCCCGACCCCTCTCCAAATCAAAACGCGTTGAGAATCGCTTCTGGTACTGAACCGACTCTCATCCGTAAAGAGGACACGACTCCATTGATCAGTTGTCCAGTTTTTGTGCTCTCTGCACCACTGTAAACGGTGGCGTCGGTGGCCAACTTTCAAAGGGAGGCAGCGTTCAGGAGGGCGGGCGAATAGACCCCCTTTGTTATGGCGTCTGGCCACAGTAAACCGCGACTGTTGTCGCCCGGTTGCTGTACGAGTTGCTGAGCATTGGCGCTTGCTGACTGCTGTCGGCATCTTTTCGCCTGCAGAACGATATATCGGTCATCCCCTGCAGTTGTCGTCCTCGGGCGGCCACCACCAACCTTTCTAACAGTGTGACTTTCTAACTTTTCTGTGATTTGGAACGCTTTCCAAGCGCGCGAAACGACGCTTTTGTTGATTCCGAACTCTGAAGTTACACTGGTGATAGTACGCCCCTCCTCCAGCTTTCCGAACATTCTTCCACGTGTGAGTTCGTCCAGGTGATTTCTTCTAGCCATATTTCACGAACTGACTGACTGGCACTTGCAGCGAATATGTAGAATTGCGTCTCCGTCCTTCGTTTATTCTACTGTTGAGCTGCGCGCCGCGACTACACGTGTTTTGTGTACGCTCACGTCGACCCTGAGTTTCTTTCCTGATATTTGCATACGCATGACGTTTCTACTTATTTAGGTGTTCATTGTACTGATCTCCAGACCTTCTTTACTGCAATTTCACGGCTATCTGCTAAATATTTACATTGTTGCTTTAGTTTTGCACACCAGTTTATATTTGCTATTTTCACCGTTTTCGTTTATGTATGAAATGCTCTGTGCGTGTCAAGACGTGGGTAGGGGATCGTAATGGAATGAATGCACAAGTCGTTAAAAAGTTAATCAAATTTACTCTTATCCTAAGAAATAAAACAAGATGCTGAAATTTCCTAAGAGATATTCGTACAATATCAAAATATCTCACTGTAGTTATATTTTGAACTACTAAAACGTTTAATAGAACTCAATTCAAAACAGAGAAAGCTAATCCGATCTCACACCGAATTCGTTCCAATAAACCACAGGTTCTCTCTGTTGTTAGATGCATTAATCTCTCTCTAAACCTGACTGCATGTTATAATTACACTAGTTTGAAATAAATGTCTCTAAATCTGTAAAGGTTTCACATTTGTGCTGCGACAGTTTTATTTAAATGTACGGTGTTTGTTTAATCAAATATTAAGTAATTTTCTACTGTAAAAAATATTTTTTATTCAATTCTTTCATAATGTTTTGAATACATATTTATTTCAGAATGTGATTGCGGGCAGGAAGGAACGTGTGAATTTGGTCAAGATGGAAAAAAATGTACATGTAATGCAAATTTTAAAGTAAATAGTAAATCTGGGAAATGCGAGGGTGAGTTTGATATGATTTTTATTCATGGAACTAATATTCCTCTCTGAAATTTTAAATCTTTCTAATAAGTTTATTAGTTATTTATTTTAATCTAGTTTATTAATGTCTTATATGTTGGGATATCTAGTAATTCATAAAAGCAAAACCTATGTTAGGTACATATTTTTAGCATAGAAGCTCTGAGTATGTATGCTAAAACAATTTACGCTTAACATAGGTTGTTGCTTCACGTTTATGATTTATTTAAGCCGTGTTTCACTTCTGTCTTGATATCCACGAAGTGTTTTAGCCTTTTAAGATATTTTATAAAATTATAAGTAAAATGTTTTCTAAAATTATAAGTAGTATCGTCTAAGCGGTGAAATTTCTGCACACTATTAATTGGATCCGGGGTCCAAGTCCAAGGACGGGCTGAGTGCATGGCTGTCTTCGTGCTTTTCTGAATGTTTAACGTGTATACATCCGAGTCCTATTAGAAAGTTATCCTATTAGTCCTATTAGTATTTTATTTCATCTTTTGATATTATATACAGAGGTAGTAAAAATTATATTTTAATACATATTTGTTGCCCACTAGTGGCCGTACTGTACAGTCGCTGAAAACTGGTAGTCGGTCTGAGTTTCGAAATTCGCGAACAGGTTGGCGTTTTCGTGGTTTTTCCTCATGTGCAACATGTTAATATGACCCAGTTTCCCTTAGAAAGTTATCCACGAAGGCATGTCTTCTTTCGTGGTAGTGCTGTAGGACGGAACACGTAAACAATGTACATTTACGGGTTTAAAGAGCCTAGTTTTCTTTAAACGGAATTAGCTTTTCAAAGATAAGATATTTCTTTTTTAATTACTGCACACAATATTAAACAAAAATCAAACATTACTTTGCCTAACCGGTAAGAAGAAAAACATTTTTGAGAAGGTGACAGATTGTGAATTATTAAAACTCGGCTTAAACGTAACGTTTACATTTGTGTTATAAAATTTAGTGTATCTAATGAAGATGTATACTAGAATAAAATATACTTTCAGTCCCATTACAGCAAAATGGTGAACGAGGAATAATTAGTAATGATACTTCTTGGGAGACAGCTTGCTGTGCGCACATGCTAATAATGATGAAGAAAATGAGCAAAATGTGTTAGAGGTGCACGTTTCAAAGTTTACACATGAAATTAAGCTCTCATTTTACATATTCTCGATGTCTACAATATTAGTCTCCAACGCTATATGAATTTATTTCCCTATAGTCACTTATATAGTCCGCCCATCATGCACATCATTTATTTTCTCGAAATTGGTCTAATTTAATTAACTGGTTCCTCAAGACAAGTTTAAAATGACATGAAAAATAGTTAATTTTGGATTGAAATACTGTCAATTTTTGCCATACGGGAATCTAATTTACTTTACTTTTGTTTTTTCATAACGAGTATGTTAAACTTTCCGAAATATTAGTTCAGGAAACAGGTTATCGTGCTAAAAATTAGATTTTGTTTTTTGTCGAAAATTAACTGTTTACTTCCTCGTACGAAATAAAAAGGAAGTATTGTAATCGCAAAAAATTTCGCGTATCATATTTCAAGGAAGATACCGATTTTATCGGCATCCAATCCAATTTAATAATGTTTTTGCGTGACATCCGCACGTAAGGATAGAATAAAGGACTCTTTTCCCCAAAATATTATAAAACTGATTTAAAATGAATTCTGAAGAGAATTTTTTGTAGCGCCTGTGCGTACGTATGCATAACTCAAAAACGAGTAGCCTCAGAACGTTGATATTTTGTATGTAGGACTGGTATAACATGTAGATGTGCACCTCCTATTTTGGTTGCAATCGGCCACACCTATAGTATATAAATACATGTATATATATATCCACTCTGTTACTCGACTCAGCGAGCTCAGTTTCTTTATTCTTATACGATTGTTAATTCTGCTTTTTTTGCTTTGAAAATGATTGAATTATGTTGTTCTTATCTTCCGGTTAAAGATTTTATGCCTTTAGTAAATCTGCATGCAATATTTGTAGAGTTATCAATTATTTAAAAGTTGTTTAAGTGCAGCTAAGCCTAATGAATTTTGCGAAGGCGGACATGTTTCTTTACATTTTAAACTTGGCAAAATAGTGGCTTTGTTGCCAATCTAGAGAAACTAAGCTTCGCAACAACAAAGATAACGCCTTCTTTTATTATTGCGAATTAAATCATGCTTTATCCATTCTGGAATTTATTTGAGGAAATAAGTGTTTCAGATTTACTTCGTAATTTGTACTGTAGAATATTTTGAGTTTTTATGTATTTTTGCCTTGTCGGAAAGTGAGAACTGAATTAATCGAATAAAAAATACTGAATCGTCTGTAAAAACTGTTTCTTTTTTGTTTTGTTCGGTTAATTTCTTTTATACATCGTTTTAGATTTATTATAGTACTTGAATAGAGCATGTGGTAACGATTAGATAATTCTTCAAATGATATAAATTTATATGCATTCTGAGTTATAATATGGACGAAATGTAACGCTGTTAAGTGAACCATAGCGCCAGAGTGTCGCTATGGTAAACAAATATAGTGAATTTTAAAGAGTGCATTTATTCTATTGCGGTTTATGCGCTATCGACGAAGTAGATTTAATCCAACATACTTTATTTTCTCACCTAAGTAATCTAAAAGTTTAATTTTTATCTTTAAATTCCCAACAGTAGATGTTTAGGCCAACCAAAAGTTTTTCAGCCCTTGATCCTTTCATTATTTCACGTATTATGTTTATTTTTTAACCATTTGAATCTGTTCTGTAATTAAGAAAGTTCGCTACGTAAGGTTTATACTTAAGCCTTAGGAGAAATATTGCCACTTTCTAGAAACCCGACTTCACTTAAGAGATTTTTTAGGATCGCCATTATTGTACCACACATAGCCAAACTGCCATCTCCGACACCTTAACTGCGGCTCGCGAGATCCTTTGCCATCTGAAATTCAACTTGTTTTGGACAAATATAGTTTACGTTTTAATACAAATGGAATTTTAAATAGAAATCATGCAATGCCACGTTTCTTTATTAATCGCTAATTTAATTTCTGATATAGAAAAATTTGATAGAAAATGTGAAATGAAAAATGATAGATGTGTAAAAATTTGATAGATTTCAAACTGTTCACATCTGGCTTATCATCAGAGTAATAAATACGTAAAAATAAAAATAATTACGTTTCAGGTAATTAATATTCCGGTAATTCTAATTTTTGAATGGGTAATTGTCATCGGAATACGCAAATATAAGAACCTGTCATCGGAATGCGCTAATGAAGAACCTGTTTCGCCTTGCAATCCGTACAGACCTCTTAGAATCTGTGAAAGAATTTCACAAGGATTTTATTCTTGGTTGACTGAAACTTCAGTCTGTTCTCAATTTTCTGCGGAACCCTTTCAAAATTATTTCCTTTCTCTAAGGAAGTCAGGTATTTTATGCCATTGCTTCAGAGATTTCGCAACTATTCATAATAATGTGCTTAACGAACACGTTTCCTACATGAAACTTTCATAATAATTCCTTGATAATCCTAGACAACAGTCATACTTTATAACTTATGGTTGGGCATGCTGAGATATTTGGAGTCATGAGAAGAATCAGTGTTCTGAGAACGATTTAAATTTTAGTGAAAATGTTAAAATTCCAATTTTATCAAATATTGTTATTCCAGGTAGATATCGTTCACCTTATTTATCAAATCTTCATATCAATAATGTTGCATCAAAAGAACACAAATGTCCCCCTTCAAAGTTTCTGTAAAAAAAGGCATATTGATATTGGTGAAAATGCCTTTAGTTTGTGATATTTGTTGGTATATTTTCCATTTTTCTTGTCTGATGAACTTCCATTTTTCCTACCTCGCACTAAGTTAGAGTCATTTTGCTGTACTAGGTAAGAAACACCTAGCGCTGCAAAATTAGAGTCGCCGGTAAATAGCACATTAGGTTGGAAGAATTACCCCCCTCCGGCATATCTAAACTTTTTCACCCCTTAGTACTGGCTATGAAGGTAGGAAAGGAAGGAGGGGCCAATCGACACTAGAAGTGAAGCACTGCTTTGAAGCTTGGGTCACCAGATGGGGTGTTCTTTGTTTACATTCAGAAGCTCGCTTGACAAGGATTCTGATAGTATTTCGACACACGACAGTTTCATACAAATCGAAAAAGGGACACTTTCCCTTTTTCGATTCCCTTTTTCGAAAGAAACATTCATAGTGTGATGGATAATAGCAATTTGTATAGTTTAGTGAAATTTACGCAAAAATCACATCTTGGTTAATTTTCGATAACTAACAACAGCGATTTTGATTATGAATTTGTTTTATAAAATTCTAAGCTGTTGAACTACAAAAATTTAGATTTTAAGAAAAATATTATGCTTAAAGAATGAAAAATACTTTACGGTACATTTAAAATTGTATACGTCTTTCGATACCCTTGATAGAGTATTCGCTACTTTTATTTTATTTTCCAAACGCCAAAATGTTTTAAATAAAACAAATTTTTTTAACATTCCATATATTATTGTTGCATATTATTGCAAAAACCATATATCTGCCTTTGACAAAATACATAAATATTCATTAAATTATTTATAAATGTATTTGAAATGAAGAATTTATTCACTTATAAACATCTGTGAAAGTACTGTGAAGAAATCTAATTATTAAATGTATCTAATTTATAATAATTATAAATGTTATCTAAATATATAATAACCTTAATATTGAATTGTAAACATAAATTGAATTGTTGACAAATACGTTATAAAACTATTTAAGCAAGAATTGTTCGTATTGGAAAGCAATCTGTTAAAAGGTATTGTAAAGCAAATGCTATGAGATGCGCACTTAAAGAACTTAATAAAGAGTTGTGGATTATGTATTGTTGAAATGAAGGGTAAAAAAAAACCGGTAAGTATAATTAAAAGAATTAATCCCCTTACATTTTATAATAACTCAGTTACGAGTTTTAAATAATACTTCAAAAAAAAAAAAAAACTTATTCCCTTTCAGAAATGTTCAGAGAAAGTCAAGTACTTCGCTAATTCCTAATAATTCTCTAATTTAAAATGAACCGAATAGAGCATTAATTATAAATTGACTTACATTTTTTGATTTAAAAGATGCCTCAGAAGCCAAAAAATCATGTCATATTTAAGAAAAAATTTTAGGAAAAAGCTCTATAAATAGAAAAGAAATAATGCATAATTTTAATATTAATAATACAATAAACTTTGTTCTTAATTTTTGTACCTTAACCGAATAAAATCGAATTACCTTAATTTTTTTTTTCTAATGTAATTAACGAAAACTGTGAAAATAATTTCATTCAAATTAAACCATTCTGAGAAAACTGTCCTGTGAAAAGTATAGCATTTAATTCCGTTCAGAATGAAATGTTGTTTAAAAATATGTTGTTTTCACATACTTAGGACTCTGAAGTGTTGTATAAAAAGAAAATATATACATTTATATGTATATTTACGACGTAATTACAAAATATTTACATCCGAACGCGTCAAATCCCATTGAACTCAATGGTAAATGACGCAATGTTTTGGTCACCACGTAGGGATCGCCGGTGCTTCAGAGCAGGGTACGGGAAAAACTTGTTTAGGGCGACTCCATCCTACTTCCTACCTCCATGGTAGTGGCGCTCTACAGCTGCACCGGTGGCCAGGGCTATGCTGCCAACGTTACACTTCATATAACTGTCGATATTTTTGGGGGGTCTTCCTTATTTTCGATCAACATGTATGTCTGACACAACTTTCATTGCAGCTTATAGTCAAACGAAAAGTTGTATAATGGCTCACTGCTTGATGAATATTGATGAATACGAATTTCAGGTAATAATTTGAAATTTAGATTCCGTAAAAGTTTAATTTTTAAAGTCTGATCTTGTATATTCTAAAGTACCCTCTGCCTAGAGATTCCATTTGAGATTTATTTTCTGTACGCAGGTTAGATAACCTAACAGAAAGTTCTATTATGCAACCGTTAGACTGACAAAAACTTATTTTAGATCGTCTATTATTCGTCTATTTGTCCATTAGAACTATTATTCGTCTTGCAGAACATTAAGTCTAATGTCCTGCAAGACGAGATGGTAAGTCATTTGACCGCCTTTATGTGTCCAAAAGATAGAATATGGTGGATCAGTAAATCTATTTGGCAAGAACTTAGGAAGTAAACTATTGTGCAGACGTCTGTCGTGATACAAAAGGCCTCTAGACATCTGTGGATGTCCTCAGAAATATGAAGAGTTACCCGTTCATAATTATATCTGTATTTGTGAAATATATTCATTCTAGTATGACAGGTATAGTTTTCTTTCCGTAACAGGTAGTTTTGATTTGGCATTTCTAGTTTAGCCAACTTAGTTTTTTGACATTGTTCCATGTATTTAAAAAATAGCTCAAAATTAAAAAGTTAGGTTGAATAGTTCGGATGGTAGACAAATGGAATATGTGCTTGACGAAGCGTTTGTATAGCCCGGCAAGGAACTACTAGATTTATTAGCAATAGTTTATGTATGTCCACAATTATCGTAACGATTCAAGAATTGTTTTCGAGAATCTTAAATGATGCGCATGAACTTCGTTATATATGTCCAAAATTATCAGGAAAATTTGAGAGGTAGTTTCAAGAAATTTAAATGATGCCCATGAACTTCGTTATCTATGTGCAAATTTATCGCGATGATTCGACAGATAGTTTGGAGATTTTCAATGATACACGTGAACTTCGTTATCTATGTACAAAATATTCAGGATGATTCGAGAGACAGTTTCAGCAATTTTCAATGATGTACTTGAGCTTCATTATCCATGTCCATAATAAAAGGAAGGATTTGAGAGATAGTTTAGAGAATTTTCAGTTTACTAAATTCTGGCAGATTCCGTTGGATGCCACGCTGAAATACTGAATCAGTCAGGGTGGTGTCATGAGAGACACTGATTATTGAAATACCACTGAAATTGCAATCACGTTCTTTTTTTGGTAAATTCTTCTAATACTGGGCATCAGTAATAGTAGGTTTGGGGAAATCCAAAGTTTTAGAAAAAATTCTAACGATTTCTTAGATTAGCATATAAAGATTTAAATGATCTCAGTATGTTGGTCTTTATGTTAATTGTGTGGAGAAACACAATTACTTTTTAAGCAAAATCATAAAAAAATTAATAATTTGTTTTTAAATAAATATTCTTTCTCCAATAAAGTTTCTCTGCAGTGCAAGTCGACGCGTTTTATTTAATTTATCCTTTCTAAAGAGTACTCATGAGTTAAAAAAAACACCAAATTTCATTTAAATAATGATTTGTAATTTACTCAAATAACATTTTTTATGTAACTGTAGAACAATGAATTTGCTTCCGATTCATTTTACTTTTACTAAAATAAAACAACAAGTATTATAAACGGAGAAGTATAAAGGAAATAAGAAGAAAATATTTGGTTTCTCTACCTGAATAAAAAACACTCAGTTGTCCAGTACAAGAGTTACAAATTTTATTTTCATGGGACTTAACTTTTCTGAACACAAAACAATAGATATAAGATGTATGTATTCATATTTATATGTAATCATATTAGCCACATATTCAATAATTTACCACAAAGGTTTCTTTATATTCTGTCGCATTGTTTTCGAAACGATATAAATTTTGACTTACAGCTTTCGAACGTTCATAAAGCCTATCATGTGGCTCCCATCATTTTGGAGTATGATCATCCTTGCTGTATAGACACGATCTTTCAGGAATCTCCACAGTCAGAAGTCGGAAAACCTCTCGAAATTATCTGATCATCTCCAGAAAAGGCACGAAATAATGTCTTAACTGGACCCCCGGCAGTGTGAAAGTGGTGCATGCTTTTGCATGAAGATAGTAAAGTCTAAAAACTATCGTTCTTGCAACGCAAGAATGACTTGTTGCTCAAGAAAATATCAGTATTAAGTACACGTGATGAAACACGCTTGTGGGCCTTCGTGATAATTTCGCCTCCCCAAGGGGACTCAAAAAGGGACCAAGTAGGAAATCAGCTTTGAAATCACAGCATACGGTCAAGTATTCAGGAAGCAGAGACCGTTAATAAAGAGTAGTAGACGTACCCTATATGCGAAGGTTTTCAGTATCAACTGCTCCGTCTAGAATAAAACGGAACTAGTACAACTGTAAGGTATTCCTCCAGACTTCTTAGCATGCCTTCGTGGTGTAGTGGTCATCATGCTCGAGGCGTCTTGGAGAGGTCACTCATTCAAGTCCCGGCGAAGGCATTGCTCTTTTTTTAATCTCTCCTGCTTCGAAATTGCCTAATGTCTCTACACACGATTACAAATTTTCGTAAAGCCATGCACTGTTCCTGGTTATTCTCTAGTAAAAAAATCTGATGTGTACACCACATGACTGGAATATTAAATTATACTCATTTTTTCTTGCATTTCATTTAAACTTGTTGGATTAAATTAAATCTACTTCGCCGACAACGCATAAACCACAAGAGAATAAATGCATTCTTTAAAATTCACTCTAGTATTTGCTTACCATAGCGACATTCTGGCGCTAGATTCACTTAACAGTACTATATTTCGTTCATATTATAATTCATAATGTACAAAATTTATATCATTGAAAAAATAGAATTATCTAATCGTTGCCACATGTTCTATTCAAATACTATAATAAATCTAAAACGATGTATAAAAGAAATTAAGCAAATAAAACAAAAAAGAAACAGTTTTTCACAGACGATTGAGTATTTCTCATTCAATTAATTCAGTTCTCACTTCGCGACAAAGCAAAAATACATAAAACCTCAAAATATCTATATTAAAAATTACGAAGTAAATCTTAAACACTTATTTCCTCGAAAAAATTACAGAAAGGATTAAGGATGATTTAATTGGCAATAATAAATGAAGGCGTTATCTTTGTTGTTGCGAAGCTAAGTTGGCAACAAATCCACTAGTCTGCTGTTTCAAATGTAAACAATCAATGGCCGCCATTTAAAAAAAGGCTTAGCGGCACTTAAACAACTTTAAAATTGTTGATAATTCTAAAAATATTGCGTACAGATTTACTAAAGGCATAAAAACCTTAACCGGAAGATAACAACAACATAATTCAATCATTTTTAAAGCAAAAAATGTACAATTTACAAACATATAAGAGTAGAGAAACTGAGATCACTGAGCCGGGTAACAGAGTGGATAAATATATAAATATATTTATATACGTTTGGTGCGGTCGATTTCAACCAAAATACGAGGTGCACATCTACATGTTATAGCAGTCCTATATACAAAATTTCAACGTTCTGAGGCTACTCGTTTTTGAGATATGCGAGATATGTACGTACGTACGTACGTGTACGCTCGTACAGACGCCACGAAAAATTCTCTTCAGAATTCATTTTAAAGCAGTTTTATAATTTTTTGGAGGAACGAGTCTTATTCTGTCCTTACATACAGATATCACGCAAAAACATCGTTAAATTGCATTCGATAGCGGTCAAAATGGATATTTTCGTTGAAATATGCTGCCTGAAACTTTTCGCGATTACAATACTTCCTTTTTACTTCGTACAAGGAAGTAAAAAAGGAATAGCAAAAGTAATTTTTTTGCCTCGGTCTGCAGGATGCAACGATTGCTGACCTTGTATGGATACTACCTTACAATGGATTGCAGAAATATTCGTACTGTCCAACAAGGGAATGATCGAAGGTACTGAGGATTAGATGGATACTCATTCAGCCACAGAAAGACAGACTTCTTCCATAATTTCAATTGAAATCGGTCTCCATTTTCTTCCTGGGAGCACACAGAGCTCCCTAATCTTGTGGTGCAGTGGCCGAAACCGCTACGCAAACCCTGGGTTGTGACACCAGGTTGAAATGAACTTCAAACTCAAGTTTTAACAATAACATGAATTTTAATAAGATGAAAACCTTAACAGTTGCATATCTTGGCAATATGGGACTTGGATATATTTAGTCCCGTAATTTCAGAATTTTGTTGCAGGAAAAAATGTTCTAACGCATTATACACGAGAAATGATAGTTCTTAGCAGACCAACATGCCCATAGCTCTCAACAGGAGAAATCGTCTCCCTCTTCACCTCCAGTAGAGCGGTGCTTCTGAACACCGGGGTACCTAGGCCGAAGGACCTAGCCCCCTGTGGAACAATTTTTAACTTTGCGAATGGTGTCAAAAAGTAGCCTAATTCTGTATAAATTTAGTTCAGTTAAAAAATTTAGCCAAATAATGCAAATAAAAATTTTGGAAAAAATGGGAAAATCAAGTAATGATTAAATTGTAATATTTAAGGATAAATTAAAGACTAATAATAGAAGGTCAGAGAAAGCCGTCGAGCTGGTGATCAAGAGATGGTTTCTGAAAAATAAAGTTACTCACAATTAGTGAATTCCATAAGGGTCTGCACTGTTTGAAGAACTGCTTGGAGTTTCTCCGCAATGTTCACGTTCTGCAGAAAGCTAAGTATTTCGAGTAAGATCTGGCCAAGTTCCTTGATGTTCGGGTTGGAAAAACACAATAATAGTCCTTCAAAAATACTGGGCACCGAAGTTCTGCTATTTTTAACTTTTTCACAGTAGCAGGTTTTGTTAGTCATCTGAAAAGGCAATTCTCACTCCTGGGTAGTTGCGGAAAGTTCGCCGATCTCACTTCCGGTGCAGGTTGTCGCTGGGTTTTTGGTTGGGCCATCTTCTCAGATCTCCCTCTTGTAGGCTTCGCACCCACGAAAACTGCTCACGTGGTCCTTTCCACAGTACATACAACACGGCTTCTCGTCAGGTTTTTTGGAGCATGCATTGCTCCGATGACCTCCACCACATTTCACACATCGCTCTGGATTATTACACATGTGCTGTGTGTGACCAAAGGCCTGGCAACGGAAACACTGCACAGGCCTTTTCCTTGGCTTGTATTTTTCTACACGAATATCAAAACTGAACATGTGATTCAGCTGATAGATCTGCTCTTTTTCCACGTTACGCTTCAGTTCCATAAAGAAAATCGGGAGCTTTACTTGAGTGTCCTTCTTTCTACTCACAAAGTGCTTCACTTTGATGACCGGAAACTTTCGTCTTGTTAAGTCGTTCTGGATAGCCTCCTCCTTAATAGAAGCAGGGAGATCCTTAATGATCGCCCTGATATTCTTCGCGCTTTGCGGTTGAAACGTATGAAATGCGATTCATTTCTCACTTAGGATTTTCGTCATCTTCTTAAAATCCCCTTTATTTTTTAGATGCACATGAATTGTCCTCATCTTAGCACTTTATTCGTAACCTTCAGCCATGGACCTTATAAGAAACAGACTAACCCAGTGGGCGGGGCGCGCGTCACCAACATGTCCGGAAGAAAGACTAGGGACAGTCTGGTTTACTTTAAATTTGAAACCTGTGGCGTTTGTATCACATAACTGTTTTTAATTATTAAATGTGATACGCTGCATAGTGATGAGATTATGAAAGTCACAGTTTTTTTTCAAATACGATTTAATATATCTCATTAAAGCGCATTTTACTGCATTTCGCATTTTTTCCACGCGTAATTCTTGTACAAACATCTTTACTGTGGTAAAACGGTAAAAACTCTAAGCACAAAATTTATGAACTTAATTTTTCGTAAAAATAAAGTAAAATTAAATAAGATTGATAGTACGGGATACTTTGAAATAAGGTTAAATTAAACAAGATCTGATATATTTTTAAAAAAATTTAATGAATATTTTCAGGCAGTGATTTTCAAAACTATAATAACATTACAAAAAGATTATTTAGTTGATTATATGATCATTAAATTATTAACATTCAAGTGGATTAGTTTATTTTAATAATTCATAAATTTTGGAGCAGCATTTTCTGAAGTGGAATGCAGGGATAAAAGATAAAATAAAATCTACGCAACTCAGATTTTATATTACGCTCAAAAGAAATCTTTTTTTTTTAAAGTTTTGTGTGGTTACCTATAATTATTGAATATCATGTTCTTCGCCCGTAAACCACATGCATTTGAAAAAAGCATATCTTTAGAATTTCCGCCCTGGAGATAAAAATTTTATTTTCAGGTATAGTGTTACTATTGCTCACTTTAAACTCGTTGACTTTGTTAATAAAAAATTCGTTAAAGTTTTACAAAATATGAAATAGATTAAAACAAATTCGAAATTCGACCGTCCAAATGCCCATGTTCGGGTGAGGATTACGTTATTCAAAATTTGATGGCTTTGGAGTCCGTCGTTTTAGTCACAGTGCGAGAAACATATATGTATTCATGCAGATTCATCATTATTTAATTTCTTTAAATATAATACGGGGCGGTAATATTTGGTAACAACAATTTTCAAGGAGACACGGACATTTATTTATAGTGAAACAGCGCAAAATGCCGTATCGAGCTAATAAAGCAAATTAACAGTAAATAAAAAAAATATTATGCAGAACTAAAAATAAATTTAAAAAATAATCACTATAAAATACAAGCAAAATTAATTATTATGGTTAAATACAATTTTAATATTAGAATTAAATGTATAAAAATTAAGGAGTCAAAAGTGTTTATCATTATGATGTTTTATGAAATATGATTGAAATAAAATTCCTTTATAGAAATTGTGCTATAATACTCATCTATAATCTTAAAAAAGCAGCACAATTTAGAATTTTAAACAAAACTTTCAAAAATTCGTTTTAAATATTTTAGTATTTTTTACTTATTTACACCAATAAAAAGCATAAAAATTGCAAGAGAAAAGTGCTTGTTTGAAATTTTCTATTAGTTCAGATTTAAAATATTATTTTCTAAAAGAAGTATTTACAGATTCCTTACAGCATAGGAAAAGCTAAAAAGTATGCAGCCTGACGCATGCAGTAAACTTTATAATTATTTGGAACGTTAATTATGCTGATAAATATGCAAATTTTTAAAAAATCAATCTCAATTTGAAAAATGAAAATATAGAAATTCTAATTTGTGAATGAGGCGCTGCAACTAGCTTTATCTTGACAGTTATACATGCTGCAATAGGCAACCAATGTTAAATTCTGCAAGTCGTCCCTACTCCTCCGGATGTGATTAAGGTGACAGCCGGCAACGCCTCAGACGCGGGAGAAAACCCGTTTGGGTTAGTCTATTTCTTATAAGGTCCATGGTTGAAAGACCTGAAATCGATTACTTTGGGAAACATCCATCTTTCCAATAACTTTCGGCACCTTCGCTGTTTTCCTGGGTGATTGCCACTCCATATCCGTTTCGAATTTCCTTTCTGTATTCTCAGCAAGCTTCACTGCAGCTTCCTGCGCCTCTTTCTCCTTATTCAGTTGCTCAATCATGATTTCTTCTAAGGAAGGTACTCTGCAAAAATCCGCCCAAGAGGTAACTCCACTTGCTCGAGCCACTTTCGTCAACAAATCCTTCCCCTGGGCCCTGGTCGTGTCTTCAACAGACCTGACTACCAGTAGAAGGTTCTTCACCTTTCGCAGACATCACCTTCGCCTTCTTGTTTTACATTTTCTTGGCTTCTGCTCTAACAAGAAATCTTCTTTCCTCAACGGGAAGGTTTTGTTAGATTTAAACGAGACTTCAGATTCTCCGTCGCTAATTTCCACATCCGCTTCGTTGCTCCTCCACAAAGACATCTTGAATTACCCGAAGATAAATACGTAAACGAAAGCTCAATCACTGACCGCCTACGGTTACTGGGTCAGGTACGTAAAAAATATGAGAGATCCGCTCTGCGAACTACACACCTGCAAACCTCGACTCGCTCGCGTCCCCTCTTCTCTCTCTCTCTGTAGAATGGTGTTTTGAGACACCAAGGTGCCCGAGCCAAGGCTCTACCCCTTGTAGAACAGTTTGATCATTTCGTAAGGTAGTATAAAATAACCGAAAAATAAATCGAGTAGGGTTTTTTTTGTTAAGGTCAGATAAGAATATTGTTAACGTATCAATGGAGTTGTTGTCCAAATTAGTGAGAGCAGAAAAGTCGAAAAGACTGGTGACTGTACAAGATGAGGTAGTGTAAAACATAGGCAAATTGAATCCATTAAGATTATCAAGTACAACATCAATATTAAGACATGAACTTGAAATAATATATTCATATATCTATAATATACACAAAGTGAGATGCAGACAGAAAATTTGAGGTGTAACAGATAAGAAGAATGAAATAAATAGAAAATAACACATATGTCAATTATTAGAGTTGCAGATTACATGATCCATACATTAGTTGGGCATAGGTGTTTCTTCCTCGTATAGAATGGCGCCGACATGGATGAGCAGTTTTTTAATACCTAATAAATACAACGACTCTGGTGTATTTAAATGAAATGAAGACATTTAATAATAACATTCCACGTAAACATTTAGTAATTTAATACAGATAAGTTAGATAAGAATTACAACCGTTACAGTCAGCTACGCTTTTAGCAACCGAATTCTACGAACGACAAATCTCAAAGCGTGTTGCAAAGCAGGGCAACGAAAAGGTAGAAATTATTCGAGCGTGCGTGAACATACTCCACCCATCAGGTTTTGTCCTGATACACGGCAAAGGTGAAAGTTTATTAATTGGTCTTTTGAAGACACCAGTTTTAATTTTGACTGTAGCTACGCGAACTAAGCCATCCTTGCCTGGATGGACATCGATGATCCGTCTATAGGCTAGAGGTGGAGATCCACCTGAAAGAACCCACCGTGTGATCTTTAGATTGGATCTGTGGCAGCACAAGAACTAAATCATCTAAATATTCCAAAATCTTTAGATGAAAAAATCGAACTTTCTTTCCGGAATCCAGCAAATAATTTAATTTCGATATTGTAGCCACTGGACGAAAACGGAGTGCGAGAAACTGTAGGCAAAATCGCCGAGTGTAATTTTGAATCGTATTACTGATAACTACCTGACCTTCAATCGCATGATGATCATTCGAAATTTTCTGGAGTGATTTCGTTTCATTTGGCCTGTTAAAAGCTGTACGTTGTTAGCTTTAATATCTTCATGCAACAAACTATTGCGTTTTTGAATTACACAATTACACTTTACTGGAATTACATTTTGATTAGATGTGAATTAAACATAAAAACAAATCTCGTTTTCGTTACAATTCTAAACATCCAAATTCTTAAATTTACGCATTTATATAACCATGAAGTCCTTTACATTTCGAACTTTAGTATTACAAATTTGACCTGTAAACGTTTTAGAACTACATTTATATTTTTATGAACAACGTTAGTTCGCTTCTTATTTATGATAATTTCGAGCGAAGAAACCTTAAATTTAAAAATTCACAAAATGATTCCAATGTAGGAAATCATCTTCCGCTGTTTCTGTGCCCTAAATTTCAGTTTCGAATCTTACCTTTTGAAGCAACATAAATATAACATGGATCCCTAAAGCTGCTCATCACCAAGAGCATTTAAACCTCTGATAACTTCATGAAGATCAGTAATTGACCGTAAATTAACATTATCAACCGTGAAAACATTTTTGATCCAGAAGTGTTTTAATTAACGATTTAAATTCTTCTTTTTATAGTACCTAGAGAGCAATTTTCCATTGCTCTTCATAAGAATTATTGATAACAGAATTTTTTAATATAGAAGCTGGTTTCATCAAGTGATCCGATAAATACTGAATTTCTGTATATTCGATAAAAGAAAATAATGCACTGTTGGAACAAACAAATCTTTAAAATTCATCCTGTCATTAAAGTTACCCAAAAAAAATAGGCATATTTCAACTTAGGAACTTAAAGTTACAATATTAGAATTCCTGAAACATTTGCACATAGCCACTTCAATAATCTAATAAATTTTGATACTGAGTTCAAACTAAATACTTCGATTCAAAATCTTCAATTCTGAATCCTCTCTGGTAATTGGGCATCAAATTTATTCAATCTAAATGAATCCTTTCCAAGCGCTCCAGATGCAAAATTACTTCATTTTACATAAATCGGAAGAATAGTATTCTGAAGCTTGTGAAGGCCGCTTTCCCTACCACGCAATCTAATGACAGTGCTTGATCCATAAAGTAGTCGAAGTATCAGTTCAAAATCAATACAAAATAGATATAAAACTCAAAATAAATTCAGAGTAAATCGAAATAAAAAGCACTATCTGTACTTGAACTGTGACGAATTCTCTATCTCGCCGCCGTGCCTCCAAAAATTTGCTTCGTTCCTCGTATTAGAGGCGCCGACATGGATGAGCGGTTTTCGATTTTAAATATCCTTAATAAATTCCTCGACTCTTGGTGTATTTAAATCAAACTGAAGACATTTAATAAAACATTAAAATTTAGTAAAAAATTCAGCAATACAGAAAGATTTAGAATAAGAATTACAACCGTTACAGGTCAGCTACGTTTTAGCGCCGAATCTACGAACGGACAAATCTCAAAAGCGTGTTACCAACGCAGGGCAACGAAAAGGTAGAAATTAATTCGATAGGTGTGGCAGTGAACAATAGGACTATCCATATTTTCCAAACTGTTATAGTCGTAATCACATATTTTAATACTGCGATTATGGACTGGATACTGGACAATTTGTCGTAGAACAGTATTCTGGCATACTTGCAATCTTTTCCTATGAGTTTTCTTAGTATTTGCCCAAACTGGACTTGCATAGCACAAAAGTGGACGTAGAATGGACTTGTAAATGAGTAACTTGTTGTCAATAGATAATATACTGTTTCGAGCAATTAAGGGGTATAGTTTGGCTTTACGAACTGAAAACTTCTGGATAATAGATGTAATGTGCGGGGACCATGTAAGTGACTTATTGAGGATCACCGCAAGATAAGGACTTGCTTGGCCCAGGGAATATCAGTGCCATAGATCTTCAGGTTTTTCTTGAAGTTAGTCTTCTTCGCAAACATAATAGCTGTTGTTTTTTCCACGTTCACGAGGATCTTCCACCTGGAGAGCCACGTCTCTAGCGTGTGTATGTAATTTTGTAATCGTTGTATAACTGGACCTGGAAATGTACTTTGTGGGAGGACCGCTGTGTTGTCTGCATACATAGCTAATGCTGTGTCGTGTGTGGATGGTATGTCGTTCACGTAAATATTAAAAAGTGTAGGTCCGAGCAAAGATCCTTGCGGGACGCCAGCCATGATATGGCTTGTGGAATTTGTGCCAGAGACGTGAACAACAAAGTGTCTACCTGTTAGGTAGGAATTAATAATGTTAATGATGTAGCCCGGGAAGCCCAGGATGTGTAATTTGTAAGTGAGGCCATACAGCCAAACTCGATCAAAAGCCTTGGCAATGTCGAGGAATAAACCACCAGTCACTTTCCGGTTAGCCATTCCCTCTGCAATAGTTTCTACCACTCCGGTAGAGTTGGTTGGTCGTGGAGAGGTGGAGAGATGTCGTCTGAACCCGAATTGATGCGGAATAATAACGTTGTTAGAGTCCAGAAATTCGTTGATTCTTTTGAGTATGATAGCTTCCCTCTTCTCAGGAAACCACCTTATATATCTCCCTGTGTTTACTTGCGCTGAACTACCGAAGGGGAAATGATTCTTTCACTCATACATAACAAAGTGTCCATCTCCTGACCCTGATGAAAAGACTTCTTTTACATCTTTGTCCACAGGAGTGACCCTCGAAGCTGCAATCGGAATCATTAACAAAGCACATGCTATTTCATCAACTGATGAAAATTATTGCACTCTGAAACTATTGCGCTACATAAACTATTGCAGTTTGAAATCAATCATCGTAGACAGTATTCATCGTAAAGTACCTTTATGCTACCTTATCATAATCTCTTCAAATTTAGTAATCATCTTTTTCAATCCCTGCTCGACATACGTCCCTTTCGTAAACCTCTCGAGCATCGATATTATGGTTGAGCATTGTTTGAACATTACTGCCGCTCTGATAAAACAAATTTTTCAATACAGCTTATTCTTCCCTAAACACATGGTGAGGAATGATTTTATGGCTTTGATTGCTGGCATTTTAAAACGCTCCACATTTCTTTACGTCCTTTTCACGCTGAAGAAAAAGCACAAACTCTCGCTCGAAATTTGGCTTGTTAAATTTTATCGCAGGTTTCCTTTTTTTATCGCAGGTATTCAGAAGGTCCTTGAAACGTATATACCTAGTATCAACGAAAGAGGTCTACCAAAATGTGCTCTTCGTGACTCTAAAAAGGGTAACTTTAATTATAGCCGCCCAGTACATTAAGTAAGAAACTATGTTGTAAAGCATATATCACTTTATATAATGGAAACCCAACGAGGCTCTTATGAACGTGTATTTTCTCAGGGTTTACAAAGCAATGTATCTGTTAAAAACAGAATTCGCAGTACTCTAGGAAAATTCAGATAGCATCAGTAAAAGGATAAAAATTAAGTTACAGATCATGGAGCTTTTGTTTGATAATCTGTAACTTGGCCTTGTAACAAAGGCCATGAGAAGCGTAAAAAATGAAACATGTTTAACCAGCATTTTCACCAAACTTCACAATTATTTAGTTAGTAGCGTACTAAAATTTCATATTTCATACAAATAAAATATTTTGGAAACTTTTATCTATATTAAATGTGAATGATTATATGCTAACATGATTCTTTTTTTTCGAATTCTGTGCATTTCTCTTTCAGAATGCAATTGCGGTGAGCATGGCATATGTAGCTTTGAAGGTGGTAGCAAGAAGTGCACGTGTAACGAAAAATATGCAGAAAAGAATGGAAAATGTGAAGGTAAGGTATAATTGTTTTTCTGTCAGTCCAAAACATTAATAAACTTTACCACGCCACATAATTTGTTGAATATTTGTAAAATGTATTTGAATATGAGTATAGAAAGTTTGTTACTTAAGCAAAAATATTCCTTTCCGAACTTTTAGACTGTGTTTATATATTATATTTTGTTTTGTGTTTGCTATTTTTGTGGTAAAGCAATACATTTTCTTAAAGGAGTTCTCTTTCTTGGGGGGGGGGTCGGAGCACGTTACTTTTAAATATTTTCGTTCATTTAAAACGGACCATCGTGAGAATAGGAAATATGGCCTCTCCAGAGTTTGGTAGAATTTACTGTAACTTTCAAAGTTTTTTATTCGAAATTTCCATGCCGCTGCGGAATTGAAATATGCGTGTTTCAGATATTTGTGAATTATATTTCGCGTAGCTGGTAAGTTATCTTTTAAAAATCATCTTCTTAAAAAATACTAAAACCTTTTTTCATGTTCTCAAATGGGATAAAAATTTTCTTATGTATTTATATATAAAATATCATTTTTAATGAGACTTAATTGAAGACATCCGTAAATTTGATCTAGATTGTAGAGTCATTAGGTTAATTGGAAGCAGACAAGATGAAAAATAAGCAACCGCCTCCGCCGGGAATCGAACCGCGGACCTCTGGAATAGCGGCCCTGTGTGCTATCGTTATACCACGAACGTATGCTAGGGAAGTGGGAGAAATACCTTATAAGATAACATAGACTTCCTCAATATATACTACATTGCATCTTTTTCTTACAATCGTCAGTAACCGAGTAACTCCCTTCAAATTCAGTTTACCTAATTTACGGATTGTACTTATATGTTGAAATTGTTTTACATTATGCTTTATTATATTGACAAAATTACATATAGTCTTCGAGAACATTAAAGTACTACACATAGTACTTTAATTCATAACATCGCTAGTGTTTTAATAACATTCTTTTGCTTTAATTATGCAGTATTTGAAGTATGTAGTTCTCTTGTTTTACAGACCCGTTAGCTGCATATTTTGTATGTACGTTTTATCTGTTTTATGAGATAAAATAAACAGTACTATTTATTTCAAATTAAGTTGTAAATTACAATACAACATTCAAAGAAAATAGGAGTCTGGTATCTGGCGTGCAGTAAATAGAAACATAATTTGATTACGAAGAATTGTGAAGAAACAGAAAGAGTTCTAATATGGCTTGTCTTAATTTGGTGACTGACCGTTGTCAGCAATTCAAGACTCTAGAAAGAAACTTCTGTTTTCAACTGCCTGTACCTACGTGTGGCATTGACCAAACCCGCACATCGTGCTAGTGGTGGAATTATACCTCTATTATCCGCCTCTTTTCTTATCCATTACTAAGAAGTATTCAGAATAACAAAGGAATAAACGAACTGAGCACTCCACTATTACGCATGTACGCTGCGCAAGAAAACAATATTGGCATGTCATGTCAGGAAAAGTCCGATTTTGTGTGAAAATACCTATATTAGAACAATATCATATACAAATCTAATATCTATATCGCTCTTTCGAGACATGAAAAACGCAATTTGAATTTCGTCAGTCGGTCCAGTAGAACGAGAGGTATAGAATAGTCCCCCCCTTTTTTTTTCTTCGCAGTTGCACGTATAATCAATCTTCTTGTACTATATACCAAATATTTTTACGCAAAACTGTAATAATATAACATTACGCAAGAAAATATTTTATATCCATGTAAAATATTAGACGTGAATTTTACGGCATAGAACGTAAATATATTGGGGATTTTGTACGTCGTTTCGCTTTTTTTTTTTTTTTTTTTTTTGTTTTTTTTGTCTTTTTGTTAGAGTCCTTTTTTTGAAGAAATTATAGGAATTAGAATTGAGCTTTTTTGAAATTTGAATTTTTGTTTTGTTGTTTGTTAACTGAAACATTTTTTGATAGCTTTTGACTGGCTCCACAATGTCGCAAGTACTCAACTTGACGCACATTAAAAATCGTTTATTAGTCAATAATTATTTTTAGCTAAGGATTCGAAAGAGATTGTATGGTTTTGATTTTTTAGAGCAAGCATAAATTAAACGTTAACTGAGGGTGAATTGGAACTATCAGAAATTACGTTTTTTGTGTTTTTTTGACGAATTCTTGATCAAAAAACGAGAAATACGTCTAATAACATGCCCTGATAATGTATGTTTGGAAGAGTTTCAAATTGTTACATCAATGATTTTTTATTCTTTTTAACGAATTTAACTGATTACGAATTTGTCTTTTAAATTTAGTTTTTATAGAACTTAAGCCCCAGGCTTTTGCACTAATATATATTTTATTATATGGAAATTTATGTTTTCCTCTGATAATTTTCTGTTGTAATTTCAAACTATATGAGAATTCCGAAAATGTCCAAACCTCGGCAAATGGGCTAACTGTATGAGTTCTTTCGCACATTTGTCTCATGAGTAACATATACAACAACAAATTTTCTCAGAATGCTATCTAGGACTGTTTTCCTTTTCTTAGCGAAAGACGTTTCTAATGCTTGACGTCATCAACAAAATTAAAAATGAAAACCCATTAAAATCACTGGAATATAAAACTATGAAGACATCATTTCTCGCATTTCACGGCTATTAGATGAATTAGAAGGAAATTATGAAATGCATGCTACAAAAATTCCTTTAAGTTGAAAAATATATTTTTCTTTGTTTCAAAGCAGAAAGCTAATTTTTTAAGAAGATACATAATTCTTAAATTTTTACGTTTACATATTCTGGGAAGAAATATTATTATACATACCTGCGATGTGAACATATAAATGAGTACAATGGAAACCAGTGACTTGCGAATCGCTATTTGTCCTCGGTGCCAAAACGTATAAATATCAGAGTTTCGATGAATAAACCAGTAACTGTTGTCATGTTTAAAAAACGGACATAAGCGAGATATAATTTTTGACGCTGGCATGACCAGATGTTTGATGTCAGCAACCTCAGTACTCCTCAGCATATCGCGCAGTTTTATGGAAGAGTACCAGAACTTGGAAAGCGGTTTGAATCATGCAAAATGTGATCACAAGCCAGAAAATGATGCTTGAAAACTCAGGTCTTAATCAATTGTATCGTAGCGTTACTCCCTTTTATTCTACTACTAATCAATAATTGCGTATGTCCAAAAACAGAACGTAAACTCAAGAAGTTTAATTATCCTTTATGCTCCAATAAAGTATAAGTTGGCCCCTTCTCAGGGCGTACACAAGCCTCCACTTGGGCTCAAACACAAAATGTAGAAATAAGAACTAACTAATGACTAATAAAAGAGATTTAGCCAAAGATAACCACATTCTAAGCTAGTGGCCCTAATATTAAATTAGCCAGCGAAGCTGTCAAAAGGCACGTAATACGGACGACGTAGAGACGTAGCCAAAAAGACGTTAGAAACACACAGCCAAAAGTGAAACGCGCTATTCAGAAAGCCTAACTTTCTCTCTGGAAGTCAGTGGACTTTTAAAAGTTAGCAAGCAATTTAGATGTCACCAAAAAGAAGAATAAAAAGTAGACATAAAATATTTCGATAATAATTTTAAAAAATGCGTACTTACGGATCCTATATATACAAAGTGAATACAAAGTCACGGAATCTGACATATTTTAAAACCTTTCAGATTAAAAATTTTATTGCAATGTAATTTAGCACTTCATTAAATAACATGCCTCAGAAGAAATTAATAAAATGTCTTATATACGAATATGATTATTTAATCTTATAGTGCAAAAATCATGAAATAAAGTAATAAATATTTTTTAAATCTAGTAATGTTTTTCTTTTGAGTAATCTAAACACAAATACTTCTAAGTGCTAAATATACATCACCTAAACAATCTCTTCTGCAGTTATACAAAGTCAATAAAATCATTCTAATAAAGTTATGTATAAAGAAGTTAAAAGTCAATCAAATCATTTTCAGTATCTAAAACTTACTTATGTTCTGTAAATTTAAAGACGTTTTTAAAATATAATAAATAACAAACTTAATACCTAAAAGCTTAAAAACAAACTTAAAATTTACATCAAGTCATGATCTTTCTTCTTTTGTAACTGTGAAAAAATTGAAAACAATGACTGTGAATTTAATGACTGTATACAAAGTTGCCAGCTGCGACCAACGCAATGGTTTGAGTTAATGTACGCCTGAAAGGTAGTGCATACAATTTCAGTATCAGTCAAATCAGTTCATCCTTTCAAAGCAACAACCAATTCGTAAATCATTTTTTGTTGCGAACCAGAAACAGAATCTTTCGACACTTCCAGGTTATTACGTATACTTCAAGAATTAAATTTAATGTATATAACCACATTTTTCAATATAATTAAAGAATTAAGTGGCAAACGTACGTGTCAATTATCCTACCTGAAAAACAAAGTGCCTACAGCGATATTATCAAAAATGCTGACAGGAACGAAGGATTTTCGGCATACAATGATTCACATGAATCGTTGTTTTCTTCGAGTCCGACCATGACCTTATGCAATATATTATATTTAATGTTGGTAATAATTTTGTTTTCGTATTTTGTAAAACTTCGAAATTTTCATTAAGATCTAACGATTTAAAAGCAAGCAGCGGCAACACTTTTCGAAAAAAGCTGATTTTTATTTCCAGCGGCGGCAGTGTTGCTACTCGGAAAATGACACAGAAAATTAACGTTTTCAGAGTTCTAATTAATATCTCGGTTGATTAAGTCGTACGAATATAGAATGTCCGAAAGGCTTCCACAATTTTTATATCCTGAGTTCCTCTCTCGAGGTCAACTCCTCGCCTTTCCAGTGGAGATAACAAACAAACAGATGGACAGATGCCAACATTTAACATTGTTTTTTAATCCCTAAATTCAGTGGATTTTTAAATCTAAAACTAGTTTTGAGATAAGATTTTTCAGTTTGTTTCTCTTTTAGACAAGTAGAACACTCCACATTATGAGTGCATTTACCAAGTTTAATGCCGTCTGTTAAATCATTTTTCTCAAGTGTTTTTATGGCATCTATATTTATGTGGCCTAATTTTTGATGCCATTTTAGTATGCAGTTCGTATTAAAACATGCAATATCATTAGCTAAGTATGCTTTATCGTCAATTGAGTTTACTGTCAATTTATATAAACCTTGTTGAGCGTTGCCGTCAGCTCGATATAGGTTACCTTTATGTACATTTATTACTATCAATGTACATGCAACCTTTTTCGTAACAGTTGAACAAAAGTAATTACTATCTACCTGTACATACAATACATTTCCAATTTTTTATTTTTTAACTGACGTCTTTAAGTTTTGAACTTAAAATAGCCTTCTCAATGCCAGAAAATTAATTTATCACCATTGGCTACAGTTCTATTGTTTATTAGAGTCTTTTACTGGCGAAAATTCTTATCACTAGTCATATGAGTTGAGGCTCCTGATCACACCCTTCTTGCGTTGCATGTTTCATTTTTATTTTCCACTCTAGAACTTGATTAAACTGAATCTGCGAATTTTCGTTTCAGTACTTTTAAGATACTTATTTTCTTTAAGTTTGTTATGTTTCTACACTTGCTATTTGCTATTTGGCCGCATTATTTTATAATTTTGGATAATTTCTTACTTTGCTGTTATTTACATCTATTTTCGGGAAGTTCTAGCGTTGCGTTTTAAATGAAACATCATTTATCGTATGGTTTGGCTCTTACAATAGTACAATATCGTGATTTATTTTCGCTTTTCACTTTTAAAGCACTGAATATTTTTGAACTTTTTATTCCACACGTACAATACTCATCTATTAGTTTATTTTTTACACAGTCTAGCGACAATTCAGCTTCGATGGACTTCTATTGCAGTTATTGAGGAGTTGTATGAATTCTATCAAGTTTTTTCTTTAATTTCTTCACTTATACTACGCAGCTTTTCACCATTCTAGTACCCTTTATTGTTCCTGCAGTTAAACTTTCATATAGCTATGAAATAGTTTTCTAAGAAGAAATAACTTGTTGTTAATTTACCTTCATGGACACATTTAACTTTCTGCCAACTTCTTTTGCAGATTTGCCCACCAGCGCGAGCGGTAAGACGCTAACACTGTATTTGGTCTGAGTTTCGAATCCCGCACGGGCTGGCTGCATGGGCGTTTTCGTGTTTTCCCTTGAACGTGAACGGCCAGTTTCCCTTAGAAGTCCTCCACGAAAGGCATCCCTCCTTTGGCAGATAGCCTCGTGTGCTTTGCCTAACTGAATATCCAATCCAAATGTTTTGCAATTACTATGCAAAACTGGATATTTGCGAATTCGAATGTAAGCATATTAACGCTTAGCTTTACATCATTCTTTAACAATATCGTTACAGTTTCGTTTTTCTTCGAATACAACATCTCTAAACCTCCTTTTATTAGAAGTTGTTCTATTTTAATTTTCCACGCTGAATAATTCTCATCTGTTAACTTTTCTATACAATTGTCGTTAAAATAGATATAATTATCGTTACAATTATTCTTTTAAATTTGTAACGAGTGTTTTCCAACAAAATTTTAACACTTGATGCCCTGGAATCTACAACAATACAAAATTTCATTTTAAAGCTTTCCACAATTCATTACCCTAATCTTCTCATAATCTTTTGTTAGGTTGTGCTTATCCTGAAGGCTAATGAGTAGTTTCCTCAAGCACATTTTTCATTAGAAATACAATCAAAAGTTAACTACGAAATCTTTTATTAATAAATAGGATAATTTTGCTTAACTTAAGCCTAACAAAAAGTAAATCTTCAACATTAAAACACTATTATCTAAAGGAGATAACTTAAATAGAATCATCAGTCCTAAGTATCAGACTTACCTATTTTAGGCAAAAAAAAAAAAAAGAACAGACATACGTTGACTCAGTCCTGAAGATAAGCAATAACTGATTTAGACCTTTGTCAGGTAAAAGCTAAGTGAGAAGGAATGCTTTGCATTGCCCACAACTTCTTCTTCTCGCCAATATATCTTGGCTCACGTTCGTTTCTATGCCTTTCGATTTCATTATGCAAAATACCTAATTTTGCTACATATTCGGCCAATTTTAAGCACAGTATTTTTAATTAAATGAATTAGAAGCTATGAAATATATCTTCTTCCCTATTTTCGTGTCTTGAAAATTATTGTATACTAAAACTGTTATATTACTATTCTTCCTATATTTTTATATTAGCACTGAAGAACTTTAGATTAGGACGCTTTTATATTGGAAATATTTTATATTATTATATTAATTGTATATTAGATCAATACATCAATTGCATTCGTTAGATAATGCGTTGCTTTATTCATATATTTAAAGCGGCTTACTACGAGTAAAAATTTCTTCACACTTATAGCTAAATGCTTATTGTCATTATGGTAATCTATCTCATTTTGCTACCGCATGCAAAACTCTGTACTATTCATTGTTGGCTTATTAATGCATTCATTTATTTTTAAATTGTAGAATGTAAATGTGGAGACAATGAAGAATGTTCCTTTGAAAGTGGAATTAAAACCTGCAATTGCAAAAAGAATTTTGAACGGGATGAAAATAAGAAATGTACACGTAAGTAAAATCGAAACATATGTGAATTTACATTTATATGTTCTAAAAGGGCTTTTAAATTTTATTATTTTGTTTTAAATTTATAAATTACAAAGCATATAGCTTTTAAAACAAAGCATATGACATTTTTAAGCAGCTAGGACTCTAATCTGAAGCATTCATCGCTTTCTCTTAATTACAACAT